>CAIGRB010040612.1:9135-30679 GCA_903798255.1 Fraxinus quadrangulata
ATAAAAATAAATTAATATTTAATATTTAAAATGAGATACTTGATTTTTGTATAAATAATTTTCAAACCTGATTTTTGAATTGGAAATTTTAAATACCTGTGTGGGTGTAATTTCCTCTTTTATTGGATTTGCAAGTGTTATCCACTAATCAAATTAATTTTTTGAGGTCCAATTAATTTTTAAAAGAGTATTGTTATTTTGTTATAATATCAATTTAGGTATTACTAAATGTTATTAAATGAAATATATAAATAAATGAATCACATAACTTCATCTTTAGATTGAACCTATCACATAAATTGGTGCTCTCGCGCCACTAATATTAGATATCATTATTTTTTTTAAACTATATCGTTGATAATTAGTCCATGTTTGGTTTAAATAAAAATTATATTTAAAGTAGAGTGAGATAAAAATTGATGGAATGTGATTGAAAATTTGTGAATTTCATAAAATTTGTGATTAAAATTAATTGTTGATTTTTAATTAATTTTTTTTATTTGGACCAAACAGGGACTTGGACGTTTTACAGGTGTACATTACGCACCACTATAGTCTCTATACCTATATCCAGCTGTCTTCTGTCTCACCATATTATTACCCTTCTTCTCTCGTCATTCTCTGCCCTCCACTCACTCACTCACTCATGGATCTCGCTTCACTCCACTTCTCTTCTTCACTGCAGAGGATGCTGCTTCTCCTTCTTCTTCTTTCAGGTAATGAATGCTATTTACCCACCTAAATTATGCGTTTACACTACCAAAATCTAATTCTCTTATGTTACTCACTTGCAGTTTCATTATTACCAAATTGGGTATATTCACTTGGCATCAACTACGGTCAAATTGCCAGCAATCTTCCCACCCCTGACGCCGTAGTACCGTTGGTGAAATCCATCGGCGCCACCAGGGTCAAGCTCTATGATGCAGATCCACGCGTTCTTAAGGCCTTTGCCAACACTGGCGTCGAGTTCATTGTTGGCCTCGGCAATGAGTACTTGGCTAAAATGAGAGACCCCAAACAAGCTCAAGATTGGGTTAAAACCAATGTTCAGTGTCGTTTACCTGCAACGAAAATTACATGCATTGCAGTTGGTAATGAAGTTCTCACTCTCAATGACTCTGTTCTATCGTCAAATCTTCTCCCAGCTATGGAAAATGTCCACACCGCCTTGGTCAACCTTAATCTCGATAAACAAGTTGTTGTCACTACGGCTCACAATCTGGGCATTCTTGAATCTTCTTATCCTCCTTCTTCGGGCTCATTTCGTAAAGATCTAACTCAAAGATTGACTTGTATCTTGGATTTCCACTCCAAAACGGGCTCGCCATTTTTAATCAATGCCTATCCTTATTTCGCATACAAGTCGAATCCCAAACAAGTACCCATTGATTTTGTATTATTCGAGTCTGATTCTGGCATTACAGACGCGGTATCGGGATTGCATTATGGGAACATGTTCCATGCCCAAATTGATGCAGTGCATTCTGCTATGGAGAAACTTGGGTACAAAAAAGTGTGCCTGCAGATCTCGGAGACAGGGTGGCCGTCGAAGGGGGATGCCGACGAGGCAGGGGCCACGGTGGATAATGCAAAGAAGTACAATGCGAATTTGCTGAAGCTGATTGCAGAGAAGAAGGGTACACCTATGAGGCCCAATTTGAATTTGAACATATATGTGTTCGCTTTGTTCAATGAGAACATGAAGCCCGGTCCAAGTTCCGAGAGAAATTTCGGGCTTTTCAAGCCCGATGGAACGCCAGCGTATAATCTTGGTTTTAACGCCACAAGTTTGGTGGGTTCGAACACGACGACGAGCTCCGGTGGTGTTGCCGGCCTTTCTCCGGTGCCAGGGTTTTCGCCGCCGGGAAGCTCTTCCAACGGCTACTTGTCCATCAGTTCTGACACGGTGAGTTTTTCTGTATTTATTAATTCCGACTTTTGCTTTTACCTTACTGCGCTCATGGTTCTGTGTAATGTGCGCGGGGGGTGAAGTCCGCATAGTGGGGTGGAGCGTAGGATAACAGCCATGGTGCGCAGGATATCAAATGAGAGGATTAGGGTTAACATGGTGGGGCCCAATTGGCAAATGTTCCACTTCTGTTTCACACGTGGCAATGTATGTAATTTTAATGGGGATAAGGGTCATTTTGGAAACTGTATATCACTAAAAAAATCAAATTATATAGGCAATGGTGACCATTCATTGATCCTATTGGGATGAACACATTGTGAATATTTAGTTTTCGAAATGAGAAAAGAAAATCTTGATTCCTTGATTTGGTAATGTATTAGTACAAGTTCATGTGTATTGAAGAAAAGTTCACAACCAATTCACGAGAACTAAAGATGGATTGTTTCTTTTTAAGCATTGCCTTTGATTGGGAGGATGTGGTGATAGGAAAGATCAATCCGAGCTCTCTTATTGAATTGCTTGTTCAATTTCGGAATGCTATAGTTCTTGGAGTAGGAATATTCCGAGTTACATCATAGTATTTTCTTGCATTGCTTGATGAGAGAGTACCTAATTAACTTAGGAAAAGAAAACGTCCAATCTACTTCCCTAACGATAAAAAATGTTGACTTGTGCATTTGAAATGTAGTGTAATTGTTGAGTTAAAGCCATTTGTAGTACATCACTTTTGACATTATCCAAGTTGGCATGATTTGATTTGTGAAAAAATTGTTCATTTTTTAAACTGTCCAATAGCGTGTTGTCACACAGTGTAAAAATTGATGTACATGTAACATGATTCTAAATTGTTACCGTTGTGGTGTCTTAATGGCAGGAGCGACTTCTTTTGCAAGGGACACTATCATTTTGGTGCAAGTTGGTTTCAACTATTATTGCATTCCTACTTTATTAGCTGTTGATGTTTTGGAGGAATCAGAGGGGGATGTTCAATTTCAACCAAGTGGGGTAAAGTAAATAAATTGGAGTTAGAAAAAGGTGAAATTATGTTCCTTTGCACCTATATTATAATAATAATAATGTTAATTTCTTTCATTGCCTTAACATCACAGAAAAGTGCATCGACACCAACTTCCAACCTGATCGATTCACCGAAGATCTGTGCTTGGCGCTATTCTGTTTGATGCTGGCTGATGTTTATGTTCATATGGCTGTGCTTAGTTTTAGTGATTTCTTAATTATGCTACTAGGAAAAGGTGGCCATGTTATCTATATGATTATGATTATGATTTTGATTGTACGTACTATTTAATTAGTAATTTGTGCAAGGAATCGGGATCCTAGGAGTTTGCGATCGATTTGTCTACAATTACAATCATTATGTTGGAAGTTTTGACAAAAAAAACCTGAAGTTGAAAAGTTTGAAATAATCCACGACCGAAAGTGCTCTCTTCTGTTGCTTTATCTGAAAGATTCATTTGGAGCTTGAAAAGCGGTTGCTAAATATAACGAAATTGCTATTCATTTTCTAAAAATTATTTATTTATTTATTCAACTAAAGCAACCTTCGTTATTGGGATGAGCAAGTCCATGAATTAAGTACTTAATTAATGAATGTCTTGAACCAATTTCGTGTTTGTAAATCCATCTTCCATGCAACTCATAGTGCCATTTTCCTTTTAAATAGTCATTGTGCAGATCATTATGGTCAAGCCATTGCACATGTTGCTACCACATAATGTGCATGATACACAATTTTCAAGCAGGTGACCATCACACAAACCAACACGTGAAAACACTCAAATAGGAACGTGCTTAATATCCTCATGACATGATGCCAATGGGGTATTAATGTTCTATACGTATGGTCTACATACACGTATTCATATAAAGAAAAGGAAAACTAAAATCTTTATTATATAATACAATTTAACGCATACTAAACATGCTGAGAAGGATGGGATGGTACTAGACAAATATATCAAGGAAGAGAGAGAGTTAATATCTTGATTATGGTACTATCGAATTCCAATATCGCGTATAAAATATGCAAAATAAGATCCAGTTGAAGTTATCATGCCATGGGTAAATAATAAATACTCTTGATCAACAAAGTGCCTCAAGCAGCCATGCTTCTTTAAGTGTCCAGATGTCATCCAAAACTTTTCTACAAAAGAAATAATAGCCTCCCAATAAAATAATGCCCATCTCTCTTGGCAGCCACAATCTTATATCCTTTCTGTTGTCTGCATCAAAGCCTAATTTCATCAAGATTGCAAATATTGTGCAAGAACACCTTGCCCCATTGTCAAAACTCCAATTATGGCACAGTTTAAGAAAATACCAAAGCATCAGAACCATGCAATTCAAGAAGGATAGGTTACCGTCAAGATATCATTCAAAAAGCGCCATGACCCTGCGATGTTTCACCAATTGTTCCATTCGTGTGACATTTAACTCTCCGGTAGAACAATACATAAGCAGCAGATGTCTTGATTTCAGACTCGCTGACCGGTGAAACATGAGCATCATCGAAATGATACCATCTATTGTCATCAATTAACTGCAATAAGAAAAAAATAAAATTGATGTAATCAGACCATAGAGATAATGGAGGGAGTATGATTTACTTCACAGATGTTCCAAGCAGCATGTCAACGAAAATTTCCAAAAAAGGGCTTAATGTGGAGGCACATTGAACTCCCCAATCCCTTATGAACCTAAAGAATAAATAACCCATTGGATCCATAAACGTTATCAAATAATTATTCTTGAACCACCCAACCCACTCATTCACCACCCTTATGGAAAAATAAGGATGAATGCTAGGTAAATAATTACCTTACAGTATGCAGAATAGTGACCACCCCCAAGGCCCCCATAATGATTGCTAATAGCATATAGCTCATACACATGTGAACCTTCAGATGCATCATTGCTTTTCACATATTTGCTTAAATCCAGATTATGGATGGGAAAATTCACGAAGCTGTCCAGTTTGTTCTTCAGCCATCATTCTTTGCATCGAGGACAATACCTGCAGCCAATTGTTTTAAGAATTTATGGAAACATCAACGATGCCAAACAGAAGTTTACAGAAAACAAGATAGTTCAAGGTATAATCTACCATACCACATATCATCAGGGCCAAGAGGTTCCTCTTTCAGAAAGGCATCCAAGCAGGAAAACAAAGAGATGGCTTCCTGCTTGGTTTTCTTAGCTGCAACTCCTGTCTTGAGAACCTCAGGAAGATCCCTGAGAAAGCTGGCGTCATATAACTCATGTTCTTTGTCAGTCCACTCTAGGATGACTTTAACCATTCTGCCAGGTTTTATGGGTGACTCCTTCAAAATTGACCTGAAACTTAAACCTCGATCATCGGCGAGGAAAAGCCGTAATGACAACTCACTGATGGACATTCCTTCCGGTTCTATATCACCTGCTGACTGGATCCCAGGTCTCAACACAGTGCTACTGCAGTCATTTCTCTCTCCTGGTGCATCTAAAGCATAGCCATTTTCCTGCGCACTATGAACTGGTACTGGAGGGATAAATGCTTTCCTTCTTAATGGCGAAAGCATTCTGTTAATGGCAAGCTCGATATCAGCTCCACATTGCAGATCTTCCAACGAAGTAACTAATGGTGTCAGAAAGTGCTTCCTATCGCTGGAGAAAAAGATGTATCTTGGTCAACATAAGCAGAAACTGAAGAGATAGATTACAGGGTTTATTCAAGGGAATAAGTTAACAAGTTGTTTGGCACATATCAGATATTTATTCATAACCCTATTACCTGACTCTGGAGAAATTTTACAGTAATAATGTCTTTTCATGACATGTAAAAGATTATAAATAGGTCCACACTCATGAGACCACAACCACCATAATTTTACATGCAAAATAGAGGCAGTCTAAAGCCATTGCTAGGATAAAATTTGGAATTCACCCACCATCTTCAATTTGAATTTTTTTTTTTTACAACAAAACAAAAGTAGACTCGTGATTTAAAAATAAGAAAAACCAGACTACTACTTTTTCTTCTGAAATTTCTAGCCAGCCATAACAAAGGCACCCTTCCAAGGCTTGCAATTCTTGTTAAGCCAAGTTGACACCTTTAATTATAAAAGAAAGTAATAGATGCTTTTTTTTGTACCACAAAGACTAGTTCTTTTTTCAATTACACATACAATCATGTCCGCAATGAAACCGCAACCGGAAGGAAAAAAACTCACATTTCATTGCGTCGGTGACATATCTCTAGTCTTGTTACCTCTGCTCCACCTTTAGGGAGTCTGTAAGCAACAATATGTTCATCATCCTTTATTGAAATCAATGCTTCGGATGGATTTTCCAGGTACTTAAATATCCGATTTTCATAGACCTGCAGATTGAAATTTCACTGCTTCAGATGAACTAGGGTATGAGGATACAAGCAAAATCCGTATACAATCAGGGACAAAATAGAAAATATATATAACCGTACCTCAGCAAGGAGCAGATATTCATCACTTTGTAAGCAACATGCAGCGCTTACAGCTTGGATAAGATCTTTGCAGTATCCTTGCTTCAGGACAGTAACGGTGAATGGCATAGGAAGGCCACTTCCATTGCCGTAAAACACTGTTACTGTCATTGTCCGAGTGGCTACTGAAGGAAGAGGCAAGGACAGGTACATGAAAGGATCAAACGTTATAGAGATTTTGCTGCAAACTGGGCAGACCAGTGTGGATTTGTATTGGCCCTGAGCAATTCCATTAATTTCAAATACTATAATAAAGATGGCCTAGAGAAATATCAACAGTGCAATGTACTTACAAGCGAATTTACTTGAATAAGAAATTCAAAGTCATAATGTAGAAGAAAACTGTTGGAATTCATAAATTTATAGTAAGCAGCTTCCAGGTCAAAACAAAATTTCTTAAGACAATGAAAGAATGATGCAGCCCTGACAAAATAAAATTTTCGATGGAACTATCTGAGACTGCCTCATTTTTCAGCTAGTTTGTGAAGGTATATGAATTGCATGAGAGGCTCAAGTTAATACGATTATACAAGGATATTTTGATCCAAATTCATAGGATTCAGAAATTCGAACTGTCTTTAGTATATTCTCAAGCAGGGGTGGAGCCAGAACTCGGCCTTAGTGGGGGCAAAATTTAACTACGACTTTTCTTTTTCAAACAAGACAATAGCAACAACAACAATAATAATAATCTTACAAAAGTTTCTACAATTGTTCCTTATTGGTTTTCATCCTTACAATATTCCATACAATAATTTCATTATCAATTTCCTATAATACATTTTTTCAATGTACACAATGAAACTGTTATTTTCCTACTACTTGATTTCTTTACAACATTTTAAGTGCGTTGAATCACATAAGTGTACTTATCTAGGCAGTCGAGATAAATAAGAAGTATGCAAATCAAGTTGTGCCACCTAAAAACTAAGCAACACGATCAATATTTTACAAATTATAATTAAAACTTTTATTACATTATTTTCTTCTTTAATCTTGTCCAACTGTATTTCGGGCATAAAATACCTGAAACTAAGGTGTGGAAAATAAGAAAGTCAAATGTCTTATTGTAATACTCTAGTCAAAATAGTCAAATAAAATCAAATTATTCTAGAAGGATCAAGAAGACTGGAGAAGGGGAGGGCAGCAACAAATTCGGTTAGATGGGCTGGCTGATGTGGACAAAAACTGTTAGGAGTTCTATAAATAGAGAAGGGAATAGATAGGGATGGGAGGCTTTTATGTAGTGAGAAGAGAGACCCTTATGAGAGTTTAGCTCTCTTGAATGGCTACTATTTCTTTTCCAGTTCTGTAATTTTCTTCAGTTTTCATCAATCAAACAGCAGTTTATTCTCTGGTTCTGATTTTGTTCTCAAATTACAGTTAGAACCCTAACATAAACATGTGTCAAGCAAGTGACAACTAGAAAAAGGAAAAAGAAAGTAAAATGCAGTGAACGAGTCTTAAAGTCTTTGGTTTATTCTCCTTATTCAATGAAGATAGACTTATAGTGAGAGAAGAAAGTAGAGTGAGAAAAGCAACAAACAAAAAACAAGGGAGAAAAATCCAAAATAAAGCCTGAAAAGGAGGAAAAAAAGAGAGGAAGAAAAGCTGGAAAAGGAAAGAGAGAAGGCAATAGCATAAACCTGGCCTTTATTTTAATTGTTGAGTTCTAACAAAAGGTAAGAACAAACTAAAGAAATATGAAATTCACAAAACAGTGTGCGCATATGCATAGTGGGGGTATAGGGAAAAGAAAAAATATCTTTCAACTTGCAGATGACCATGCATGCCTTTTAATTTCTTTTCTTTTTCTTGCTAGTGTAATACCCAACTAAACCAATTTTTTTGGTCCAAATCCAGTGAGGCAGTTACCTAACTGGATCTCAGGTGACTCCACCCATGTTCTCAAGCTCATACAATTTCGTTATACAATATATAGACTCCTACTTAGTAATATCATTTCACATACTTGCAGACATTCAATTTGATTAACATTAGGAACAAGATGCCAACCTGGCAAACGTCAACAATTACAGAGTCATTTCGGGCCTTGTGGTATCTCCAAAACTCTTCAGCAACTTCATCATCAGGCCGACCATCAGAATCCTTTGTTTCTATGTATGGTTTCTGCTTAACTCGATTTAAATCTTCATGCAGCCCATCAAGTAAAAAGGCAAGGAGCTCCTGAAGAGAAATATACATCATCCTTTTAGTCAAATAAGAGTTAACTTTGCTCAATGACAATTGGAGCATACCGTCTTCAAGTACAGCATATAATATAGACAAGAAACAAAAGCTACCAATTCTACTTCTTTACGTCTCTTGATATAATTCCACCTTATTTGAAGCATCATTTTTGTAATACTTCTTGTTATTCAAAGTAGAACATAACTTCACCCGGTATTTTTAGATTTAGCTCTAAGGGTGATGACATCTTAAAAACATCATAACCATGAAAAAGACTATGTTTAACCTTGAAACAATATTATTCTTCTGCAACAATAATCCCTTGGCCTTGAAAATATATTAGTCACAACTATCAATAGCCTCAAATATGTTGCAAGAATTATGCAGTAGTATAATCAAAGAAGTACTACAAATGTGCTAGTGAATTCAATATGAAATCAAACATCAATACGACTGCAAATTTACTATGAAATTACAACAAATGTACTACATATACCCCAATTATAGCATCACGTCAATATACTCATTTCCCAATTGTACCATGTACATAAAAAACAAACCTGCGAGTCATGCTGGTTATACCCACTGAACTGGGGAGCGAAACGAGAAAGTTTTCCCTTAAAAGAACGAGGAGCAACTGGAGTCCTACCGGAGGACCACAGTTTCCTCAACAACTCACCAAATGCAAGCGCAAGCTCACCCTGCAGAATTACAACAGAAATTAGTAACCTATAGAGCAAGCCACATCCTAAATCTTTCAAAATAGATCAGAACAGCCATTACATGCATCCCAAGAGGATTTTGTCTGTTGATCTGCTCACTGTAATCTTCCAAGAAATACTCAGCCAGGGGTGGTGTGTGAACTAAACACTGGATAGAACTATTCATGAAGCAAGTGTTCCCCAGATTCTGCAATCCTGCCAAACCTCCCTTCTCACCTCGTTGTATCGGTCTCAAGCTCTCATATCCATCCTCCATATCTCCATTTGTGGAACTTAAATTACTTCGATGATACAAACTGGAGACATAGCCAGTTGAATAACCATTTGACAAACTTGGGCCACCAGCAATTGTAACAGATGATGTTGGAGGTTCTACTGGAACCAATGCTAAACCATTTCCAGTTGCATCCATGCCAAACCCATCTAGCACCTCAAGAAGAATCTGCAGATAGAACGAGAGAGACCCTTCAGAAAACAGAACAGTTTTACAATCTTTTCAAAATAAAATAAAGGAAAAAGGAAAATCAAAGATTAGAAGAGGCACTAAACACACATTTCTTAGAAAATTCATTAATGCAACCTTCAAGCAAGATATTTATTGTAACATAACCTACGAGCAAGCTTTTATTGTTGATTGCAACAACTGCATAAGGGTTTAAAAGTGCTAGCTGGTCTGAGCTTTAGGCTATTCAAGCTCAAACTTACATCATAAACGAGCCTAAAAAACTCAAGCTTCACCCAGCTACTCTAGTTGGTCTAGAATGAGTTTCTGTTTAGGTGAGATTGGGCCAAGCTTTAATTAATTCACGAAATACGCAATAATTATTAACCTGATGAGCCAAGCTCAAGTTGCAAGTTCAAAAATGAGATCCAGCCTGGTTCGTTTCAACTGCCAAGACACATTACTAGCAAATTTAAAACATGGAGGAGACTCGTGTTCGGCTAAAAGCTTAAAAGATTCATTTCTTGTGTCAAAATTCAAAACAAATAATTTTTAATGATCAAAATTGAAAAGAGGGCAAGGTGCTTATTTTTAGAGTAAGGTAAGAAAAAATAACTTGCCCAACATGTTTGGCATTAACTTTTACTTCCTTTTAATCTTAGCTCTTAACTTAAAAATGAGTCACAGCAATCAAAAAAGGGTCATGCCACAAACTACAAATATTTACTACTTCGTGCAGCATCGGCTCACATTAGATATTTTCTTTTTGGAACCTAGCTCACATTAGATGTTCGTTATATGCATAAAAAGTAAAGAATTTTAACCACTCTTTCATCTCCTTTTTCTCCTGTAAAGAATAAAGATTAGAAGAAATGAGGATTGCAAGATATCCACATATTTTAGGGCAGCAGTAGGATAAGCTGCAAATGCATAAACTTGTTAGACACAGCCTGTTAGGTACAACGTTAGCAACAGAAATTGCTTTCATTCATCCAAATAATCATCCAATAAAGAGTTGCAATTATCTGACTTTTGTGAACTCACATCTTGATCCATCTGCAAGTTAGATTCCTCCAGGGTTTGGTTTGAAAGGATCAAAACTGTATGCTTCCGCTTATTGAAAAAGTCCCAGATACGTGCCTGTTGATATCAGTAATAAAAGAAAGGAAATAATAATCAGTTCAATAGAACCATGACTAAAATAATAGTGAAATATTTCCAAGGACTACTAAGAAAACACCTTTTCTTGGACTATCCCTTTAAGCTGACACACTGTCTCATATAGATCACGTAAAGAAGCCTGACACAAAACATTGGAGAGAAGTTTCTCAGCTAAGAAGGACCTCAAATACAACATTGAAAGAAAAGTTGCTGTCAGAGAAGGTTCCATAACAACAAAAAACTAGACTGCTCCAATAAATTTGGGTCACCTACATAAATCTTAATTTGCCATTCCATTATGTTTATTGATGGATTTATTGAGAACCTAAAGAAATTAGATCCTCAACAACTACCAAAGGCCAATTTAATTGTGCCTACCCCTCTCTCTTCTAACTTGGTTTATCGAATTGCATCATTCTTGTGAAGGGTATCGTCTCTGTGTCGTCACAACAAATGGCCCAACCACCGATATATTCCTTCCCTTCAATTATCTTCAATCAACGTTGCCGCCACTCGTTAAGAGTAGATTCTCGTTTCCCAAAAAGTTATTGTTTCAGGTATCTAGATTTGATTATTATCACTGTGCTTTTCTTTTTATTCTTCAGCACAACAATTATACATGCTATTCTTTGGGCAATACATCTATCTCCACACATATGGATTTGTATGACAGGAAAGAAAATGACAAAGACCAGACTCCCAATTTTAGGATAACCACATCAACTGGTAGTATTATGTGTATCCACATAGGTATAGATATGTCATTACTGTGCACCTCTGACAAACTCAACAGCATATTAGTACAGACAGCTTGAAAGCTAGATTATGCTAAAAGGCAAGTTCCTGATAAAGATAAAATGTGATAAATTTGTAAAGAACATGGTTATAAATGCACGCTAGGGAATTATATTTATCCCTTATGTGCTCCATCTGCACCCACGAAATTGAAAGGAAACAATTACAGGAATATCAGGTAATTACCTTGTTAATGCAAAGAAAAACAACAGCAAACAAACATTAAATATAAAACTAGGTAAAATGTAGCAACAGATGTACCTTTTTACTTGACCTTATAATCACTTCACTCTGGTCTCTGGAATCTATTAAAGAGAGACACAGAGGGAAAACCTCCACACTGAAATGCTTCTGTTGTTCTCCCTGAGATATCATTTTCCGAGGCAATGCCGGCCCTCCTTTGTACCTAAGGACCATCAAAATACAAAGATTCAAAATAAGATAAATAAATAAAGCAAGTTGAGAAATATAGGACTCAGACCCTTAGGATGTTAACACATATTCTTATTATAGTAGGGGAATCTAGATTCCTCCCATTTTTTGAGAGAATTTAGTGTTTTTTTTGAGGGAGGAAAGGGGAGAGAGGAAGGATCAGATCTCCAGAACTCCGTGGTTTACAATTGACCTCAACTATTGAACCTCCCCTTTTCGGACAGTTTGTGAACTCTCATTGACAGAGAGATTTATATAGCGTTATAAATGGCAAAAAGCATCAACCCGAATAATTACCACTCCAAAAGCTTCTCCCAAACTTCTTGCGGAACTAATACATAATCACGCCCTTCTTCCAGAGTTCTAAAAAGCTGCGGATCATCATCCTTATTATCCTTTCCATTTGCAATTATATCAGAGTTATCAATTGGTCCAGGCCTAGCTCCTGAATTTGTTGATATCAAGGACTCGGATTCAAATAAATAAGCACCATCTGTTTGCAATGTGTATCTTTCCCAGACACCGAACCACCTGCACAATGCATCAAGGGTAACAGATTAATGAGGATTTCTACAAACAGGCAAATTTCATTAAGTGGGCGCCACGGGCCGGATACACTCAGCCTCATGTCCGAGTATCACAGACAAGACAACAAATTTGGTGTTTAGCAAAAGAAGGAAAAAACTATTCCATCAAAAAGTCGTAGGAAAACAGCCACATCAAAGCTGAAAAATCAGATATTATGTAACAATATTTCTCCAAATCAAGCACAATCATCAAATTTAACTAAAATAAAAATATCCATCAATTCTATTCAAAGCACATCTAAGTTCAGAAAGTGGCACTGCTTTGCCAGAGACAGAATCTTAAAAAAGCAACATTCTAGTTTACAAGCACCAAGAGACAATTGATACAGAAAAAAGTATATCATATTTCAAGAGAAAATCTTGATGATTAAACTGAGCTTTTGTTAGCTATGCTATTTATCCATACTGTTTGAGAGTCCAAGTTGAAAGTCCAACGAAGTAATGTTCAAAAAACAGCTTCAATTGCAATTGCATATTCAAGGTTAGCAAATAATTCTCTGTTGCGAATGCCTGTTTCTTCAACCCCCATCCCATGGTAATGGACACCCGGAAAAAGGAGTCAAAATCAGAAAATACTAAGAGAAATCCCAAGTTCCAAAACAGTTCCAGCATTTCATAAAGAAACCAAATACACATCACTACAGATACAAGATATGCATATCCATAACTGCATATTGAATAGACTTGGATCTCCTCATGAATAAAACTAACATAGGAAAACAGTTCTAGAACAAGAATAAATCAATTCGGATCTCCTTATTGATACAAACTATGATATAACTCAAATGCTTCGGAATAAGTATATAAATCGACTAATAAATAAAAGAGAAGAACTAAAACAAAAGAATAATAATTAGATATAATTCAAACCAAAAGCTAACTTAAATCAGTTACCTTTTAGATATAACATAGTACAAATTGTCTTCGCGCAAACTATTCTCAGCTTTGGCTGTCAAATCCTGAACAATCCTCCTCTCTTCCTCGGGCTTGCATGGTAAGTCTATCGATCCATTCTCCATCATGTAATTGTACCCAGACGAATCCGGAATCGTCATGATCTAATTAATTATAAAATTCCACACGACATCCAAATAAACAAAGCTTAGAAATAAAATCATTCACTATAAATACCTAAAAAAAATCCAACTCGAAATTTTCAGAAATGAACGAACCGCAGATCGGAGAATTTGCGAGAGAGAATGTAATGAATGAATTAAAGGTAAGCAGAGCGTGAATTAGAGAAATGGAGAGAGCCTTGAGGAACCCTAGATTATAGGGAGAAGGTTCTGGTTTCTCGATTTGAATCTTTGATCGAAATATGGATATAGAAAATAGAGAGAAAAGTCCTTTTAGCCTTTGAGTTTGATTTGTTGAGTCGCTGAGAAGTTATTTTGTCGAGGAGTGGACGTTAATACGAGAGAAACTTCATGATTCTTTGTAAATTTAATTTTCTTAAAACTTTTTTTAGTCATATTTTTTTTCAATAAAATAATTTTCTTCGATAAATTTACATTTTTTTCTTCTTTCAAAAAATTACAATTACACAATTTATTCTTACAAATAAATAGAATAAAAAAATCCCTTATTGTGAGGATGCAAAATTAAAAATATTTTTCAATAAATCGGAATCAAACAAGTGTTTTGAGTCTTTTTTCCGATTTTCAACTCTCCTCCTCTTTGTTTCATGGTGTGGCTTTTTAAAGATTGGATAAATTAAATGTTTAGTTTATAGTCTTTAACCCTTTTTGCATTGAAACTTTTTCCGTACAAACCTTTTTGCAATGGAGTTATTCCATGATACTCTTCACCAAGGTTAGGCCCCAATGTGGATTTAATACGTATTTTCAATTATTCAAACTCGAGACTTCTTTGTCACTCACCTTTTTTTTTTTTCTTGACCTTAAATTGTAACTGGCACAGTTCATCCTTATTGATGTCTCCATCGAAAGCGCTTAAGGATTTATTTGGATGGAAATTCCAGTAAAGGTGAATTTTGCCAATTAATGAAATATTGAGAGTAATATTGTCAAGAAAAAACGTTGGTTACAAAGGTGCAACTGCAGCCAATGATTGGGGACAAAACTTGCAATTTACACTTTAAAGCTTTGATTATTTTCACCGACCTTTTTATGGATTTAAATATCTCAATTAGCGTCAAATAAGGAAAATGAAGTGGATTAGGAGGGGGCAAAATCATTAAATTGCGATAATTATATGAATATTTAGAACGTGTTTGACAATCATTAATTTATTTTATAATTTGCTATAAGACTGTTTTCAAGTATACATTCACACAATAAAATATTTTACACGTATGCCAAAAAGAATATCCTACTTTTTAACTGCACATTCTTTTAAAAATCACTATTCAGAACTCTTTTTCCTACAATATGGTTATCATACAGACTCTTAGAAATCATGTGTGGAATAGCGTATGGATATGGGTAAAAAACAAGAACCTATTTGAGCCTCATTTTTTTTTTTATGCAAATACATTTTGAAATAGTATATTTTGATGAAGAATTTAAAAAATAAAAGTAAAAAAGTTTTGAATTCGGACGTTAAATTATTTAATTGAATGCATGATTAAAAATAAAAGATATAAAATGTATTTTAAAAATAATAGGAACCAAACAATGGCTAAATAATCAATCAACATATTCGACTTCATACCACCGTAAAACTCTATTTAGCCCTATTTTACAACTATTCTTTTAAAACTCTTTTTTCTCATACTCATTTTCAATTATATATTTTTGTAATAAAATATTTTTCACGTAAATTTAAAACATATATTTATTTTTTAACAACACATTCTCAAAAAAACTACTATTCGAAAATTCATTTTTTTTAAAAAAAAAAAACTCAAAAGAATGGTTGTCAGGGGAGGGCTTAATAATAATTTATAATCGAGAAGGAAAAAATTAAAATAGTGTTGAAATTAAGATGCTCAAATAAAGTTGTACATTTAGTGAGGGTAAGTAGTAATGTTTCGAAATCCGACCCGAGCATCAAATCGGAAAAAGAGAAAGGGCCGAGAGTCAAAATATTTAACCGGGGTCAAACATGAGCCAAATGAAAAGTAATAAATAAATATTTATAAATATTTTAATTTTATTTTGACAACAATATGTAATTAAATTTTCACACCATCAATTCAAAATAAATACAAACATGTCAAATATATATTTTTTTCATATAAAACTTATTAGTTTTTAATTTGTTGGATCGCTTAAAAATCCATTCTAATTTTATTATATAATTTGTAAGTTTGAAAAAAAAATGTTTCAACAACCTATAGGAATTGAATAATTTAATTTTGTAGTCACGCATCATGTGGCCCTAAATAATATTGAATAAGTGTACACTATTTGAGTCTTTCAATCCCACATTAAAATCGTATTGACTAAGTATGTTTTATTGAAATTTGTCAATTCCATATTGGAAGTGTATCAATGATGAGGCTGAAAAAATGGACATTAAAGAGAACTATAGGTAGAAAAATAGGTAAATGAGTTGCCATTCTCCTAGGTAACATTTTTATTATATTATTTATTTATTTTTTAAAAAAATAAGTTTTGAATATCGATCAAATTGTTAAAACTATCATTAATTCCCAATTTTTGGTTTAACTGACATGTTTTTTGATTAATTGTTCGATTTTTATTAAATGTTAACTTATTATAATTGGATTGAGTTTGGGTTCAGTTATCGATTTTTTCGATTGAACCAATCGATTTTAGTAACATTGGTTAGGAGTGTTAATTGAGGTGAGCAAAGTTGTTTGAGACTCACCTACTATCGGTCTCGACTTCGTGCTCGCCTATTGGGAGAGCTGAGCCTACCAAGCTCGCTTAACAAAAGTGTGGCCGAATTTTTTATTTTATTCAATTGTGTATTTCTCTCAATTAAGTAAATCGATTCGCCATGAGCTGAAAAGACTCATATGACCAAATCACTGTTTGACTAGTGTCCATCGCTTGCCCCACCGAACCCCCAGTGACTGGTTTTTTTGTATCATTTTTGTCTTACCTATGGATTCTTCTAAAGGAAAAGTAGACCAAATTGATATGTGCCGTGGGTTCTCTCCCAAACTATCAGGGCCCTATTTTTCAAAAAATTGTTTTTTTACTTTCAATCGCACATTATCCTATAAAATAATATTATACGTAAATTTAAAATAATTTCTTTATTTTTTAATCACACGTTTCGAAAATATCAATATTCTAACACACATTCTCCAACCTCTCATTTTAGTGGAGTCCAAACAAAGACGTAGTAGGCCTATTTCCATTTTCATTTCATTTTCATTTTAGACCCTGTTTGAGTGTACTTCAATTCCATAAAAAAATAAATTTCATTTTTCACATATTTACATGTTTGATTGCTCAAATTTTTCATGGAATTGATTTTTCATCTTTCACCCACATGTTCACATTTTCTTGGTTTTTGAGGAAAAGTTTTTCCCACCACTTTGGTGAGAAAAGCTTTTTTAGGCAACTTTTTATTTATTTTTTTTTGACAAGGAAACAAATTTTATCTCAAATTATAACAAATTATATTCATTTAATGGACAATTTCAATGAAAAACGAAGTCAAACGAATATCAAAAGATTTAAAATTTCAATATTTTTCAAGTGAAAAATTATACAAATCAAACACAATCAATTGACAATTCCCCATAAAACAAGTTCTAGACAATTCACTTCTCTGAAATTTATTTTCTTTCCACCCAAATTTTATTCTTGTAATCAAACGGACCCTAGTTTTTTTAAAAAAATAAAATTCTTGAAGGGATAGTAGCACATGGGCTAACTTCCGAAAATCCGCAGAATATTTCCACCTCAAACCTCAAGCATACAAAAAGAAACAAATGATGAACACTTGAATATTATCCCTCCGCTCTTCATGCCCATGCTCTTTGTTCCTTTTGAAAGCGTCAAGAATTTGATACTCATCTTGTATTTGACAAATCCTAACCCTCACTGCATATCCAACACACTCACTATACACAAATAATAATAATAATAAAGAAAGAAAGAAGAAAGGAAAAATTAGGGCTATGTTTGTGAGTAACGTTTGAGTTAATTCGTTGAACTGAAAACCTGTGGGTGTTGTTGGGCTTTGGATCAATAGGCTGAGGGCACAAAATATTTTTTCAACACAGACCCATATTGCCTTTCCAAAGGACAGATAAAGTGAACACACTTTTGTTCATGTTTGATAGGAATTAAAATCAAAATTTTAATAGAATTTTATAAAAGTTGATGAAATGTATAATTGAAAAATTGAGTCCCATAAAATATGTGGTTAAAATTAATTGTTAACTTTAACTTAAATAAAATATATCCCAACCAAACGGGGGCATGTTCCTTGTGCCAAATGATTGTTGATTTTTGTGCAATTACAATCAATTGATGCAAAGAAAGCTAATATGATGACAATGGTAATAATATGGGTATGATTTTCACATCTTTACATATGCTATGTACGAATATAAAATATATTAATGATCTTGAGAAAATTATCAATAAATATGTGTTTATTGTAGTTTAATCTCAATATTTCAACACTTTCACCATCGTCGTTGGATGATAATAGTCAAGAGAATTTGTGAGTTTATCTGGAAAATGCAACTTACTTGTATTATTACATTCTTCACATCAAATGAAATGTTAAGTTTTTAGTTGTATTGACATTCTTTAGATAAAATGATTATTGTAAAATGATAGGATTGTTACAAAAGAGTTGTAAAAGTCAATTAGTCTTTTGAAGGGTAGAATTATCATTGAAGGAGCTCAAGATGTCCAAGAAGATCACATATAATTAAGTGAATGAATTAGAAGTCTAAAGAGTATCAAAGAGCCGCACAAGTTATGTTTCAAATTCTCAGTCGTAACTTGCAACGCTTTTTTCACATAGAAAACATTGGAATTTGGACAATGCTATATCTTCTCATTTGATTTGCTTTCCAAATCATTTTGAATCACCTCAATCGAATATTGGGAGAGAAAATTATGATAAAAATACTGATGAATGCTCAGCTGCTGCTCGCTTATCGCTAGCTTGACGTTCGAGCGACATCGATGATCAGAAATCTATTTTGCTTCAAATACTTGGTTTTTCAATCTCTTTTCATCTCAAACACTATTCCTTATATATAACATATTCTATGAACGTCCAAAAGCATGGTTGATAATTGTTTTACATATTCATAACATTATTCCAAAATCTAAGAACACATTCTGAAATCTAGATTAACTTTTTGATTTTTGAGATCAATCAACTAAGAGTTTGGGAAAAATATCGAATTTCTTAAAATCCAAAACATGAACTTCCTAGATATTATTAGGAATGTACTTTCTCAATTGCTTTTAGAGGTTGTTGAAAATTAAGGGATGTTGGACTAGAAGCACGTGAAAAGGGCAAGAACGAGAAGTTCTGGTGTTCCACATGAGATAGACAATTCCAAAAGATTGGTAGCAAGTGTGAGTGAAGCATATTCCAACGGGCTTGGAGATTGCAGGAATTAGATCATTGAGTTTTTTAGGTTGGATTATATTGTAAATTCTGATTGTCTATGGTGGAAACTACTGGCTTTGTCCCAAAGTTTTTACACAATTAAGAGTTTTCTCTATCATCAAATATTGTGTTATTTACTATTTTAATTATTTTTTGCGACAATTCAACATAGAATAATTTGATTTGATTGACTAAACATCTAGAACAATGAAAAAGTGACATGTTACTTTTAATTGACAATTTTAATTTTGCTTTATTTACCTATTAGATGATTTTATACTTGAACTAGCAACTCTCATGAACCTTCACATCTTTCACGTTTATTGCATCATATGACCAATGTCAATCAATTTGTCAAAACTCCTGAAGGAATTCTTGTCGCATGAGGTATATTATGTATCCATCATTTTTAGATTGTACTACCAACAAATGCTTTTATTTTCTTTTCTTTTTTCAAGTTAGACCTAGCCTACTCTTAGGACCGTTTTCTTTTAGTATTAATAAAATGTGCCACTTAGGTCGATTTATCCAAAAATAAAAATTGATCTCTAATATTTGATAAACATTGATAAAATGTGCAGTTGAAACTTTGTGAATCATACGAAATTTATATTTAAAATTAATTCTTGATTTTGTCTTTAATTTTAATATACAATTTAATCTGCACTAGACCGGGGCATATTATTAAATTCTAGAGTAATTAACAACGTTTTTATTATGCAAAAGAACATATGATCCCTTGAATACATAAAGAACGTCCTATAAAACTAATTCTGAAGATGAATATATTTTCTCAAGGGACACCAAACAAAACACGTCAAAGATGAAGGAGACATCTCAATGATTTCCCCTCAATAAGCAGCTGGAAAGCATCATTAATCTTCTCAAATGGCAGTTCATGAGAGATGAACTCATCCAATTTAACCACCTGAAACTAGAACTATTAAGTATCCTATGATATATGTACATAATCAACTCAAAAAAGGACGACCAAAAATCACATGGAATTTGAATGGTAGTGAAAAACTCACCCCATCCATGCATTGTTTAGAAAAATCAGGAAGCTGGGACTTGCCCTTGAAGTCACCAAAGGTTGATGCCACGATTTTTCGGCCATCGAAAAGCTCCATTGGATGTAAAGGGAGAGATCTTGGGGATGGATGAACCCCTAAAACTACTGTCAATCCCCAACCCTGCAATAACAAGAGTGGATCTGGATATAGTAAGCAAGAGTACGACAAGAGGGGACTTGTTAATATATTACACTTATGACTTATTTGATAAGATGGACTATATCGAATTGCGTCTAATACAATGTACTTTGAGATATACATGAACCGCTTTGAAAATCATAATCTTACATCGTGGCTGGATAGAAAGGCTTCCCGTAGCACGTCTAAGTTCCCTGCACACTCAAAGCTATAGTCCACTCCTCCTTCTATAACGTCTTTAACTTTCTGCATCCACCATATTTACTCATTAATGTAAACGAAAATTCAAATGCAGTAGCTTTAATTTGCTGGAAATGGGCATATGCTGTGAGCTATACATCTGCAGAAACTTGAAAAACAAATTGAAAAAAGTAAAATCAAGTTGTCTGATTTGTTAATGAAATACAAATGCTAACCTCATGCACCGGCTTATCTATAAGCTTTGGGTTTATGAAATCAGTGAGCCCAATTGTTTGACCTGTTCATAATGAGATAGAATTAATATTGACTTAAACTATTTGTACACTGAAGATAGAAAAATTAGTGGGAGCTAGTTAGATTCTATACATTTTCATTGCATTTTCATTTAACCAAAGGTTTCTTCTTCTTCTTCTTCTTACATGGTTCATTAATATTACTAATTATACATAGTTAATTTGTAATTTAGACTTTTAAGTTTGAGAAACAATGTTTATAAATCTCCCAAACATGTATAGTTGTTTGTAATTTTGTCGTATACCTTTTGAGTTAAATTCACAAATTGCTACTCAACTTTATATTTAGTGTCACTATGTCTACCTAATTTGATTTTGTTTCACTATGGTCCTCATATTTATACTTAGTATCAATATAGTTATCTAATTTTATTTTATTTTATCAGACCACCCAATTTTATATAACGTTTCATCATAACTATCTAATTTCATATAACATTTCATTATGGCCACCAAATTTCTTTTCACCCTTCACTAATTTTAAAAGGAGTAAAACAATAACTTTTTATTATATGTATAAAATAAATTTTAAAAAAATAAAAGTTTTTTTTTTT
>CAIGRB010040614.1:0-20353 GCA_903798255.1 Fraxinus quadrangulata
AAACAACTTTTCAAAATGACAAAAAGAACACGTTTTCAACAATATCAAAATGGACACTCAAAACATAAAAGCCAAAATGAATTCAAAACTCAAACACGAAAAGAACAACACCTAACTCTTTCATAAACTAGATTTTTACTAATATTACATATTGTATATACCTTGTTGACTCCAGAAAATGAGTCAACAGATGTTTTGCCCACTCTTGCCACATCAAATCAATTCTGGCGTGTTTCTACCAGAGAAACGATGAGAAATGAGACAGATTTGGACGCAGGAAGTGCTTCAGGTGAGAGATAAAGATGTTCAAGTTACGACGGGTGAAACAAAAGATGATCACGCTATCAATGATCACCAAGCAAGGACCAAACAAATAACCAAAGAGATCACTCGAATATGTGGAAGGATAGAAAATAAGAGAGTATTGTAAATTATAAAACCATCTACTTATGTATTTCTTCTATCAAGTGTATGATGAAGTACGAAATACAAATATGTGTAAGAGTATTTGTCAATGTTCTTTCTTAATTTCATACTTAAGAGTTCAAGACATGAGAAAGTGATTATTCTAACTCTAATTTTTCCAGCCCCTTTTAAGTTATAAAGATGATGTATTTATACTGCCTTGGCTAACATGGTGTCCGTTAAATTAGAACCATGTGGCCTCATCTCCTTAGTTGAGGCTTCACATCAGTGTCTATTCATACAGTTAATACATTGATAAGGGGTCAACCGCCTTGCACAATAGGCTGACACCCTGACATCTTCTATTACAACTGTTACATCAATCATTTCTAAAAGATACTCAAATATTTTACAAGATAACATCGACCTATGAACTTCGGATAAACTGAGAGCTTCAGAGCTGGTCTTCTGAACGAGGGCCTTCAGCTCCCTTCTTCGTTTATTTAGGCAGTGTCTCAGCCCAAGTGTAGTGCTCTGCTGATTGAGGTAGTGCCTTGGCATCTGCATAGTTTTCTTGTATCTTGAGCTTCCGGGTCTTTGTTGACTTTTTGTCCACGTGGAATGCCAAGTGGCACATTGGCTTAGAGCCTTAGTGATGAGGCGTAACAATAGTCCTTCAAGTCTAGGCGTGTTTATTTATGTAATGTATGGACTTTTGAAGTAGATAAAATTTCATCAGTGGGTGATTTACATCGTGCCACAATCTCCAATGTGCACAACTTGTGCAGACCTCCTAATAGTGCTATCTTGAATTTGTATACTTGGGGACATCTTACTTTATGGAACAATGTTGAAGAAGGGTCAACAGAGCATAGGAATTTCGAAGTGCCCTTGCAAGGTTGAAGTGCTTTTGCCCAAAGTGTTCTTACAAGGCTGAAGCTTTCCCGAACTGAACCCTCATGCCTCAGTAATGATAATTACGAGGAGCTTGAATCTAGCACGTTTGAGGAACACGAGGCGTCCTTAGTTATTACGCCCAAATAATTTGCTGTTGTGGTACGTTTTCAAGAAAAGACTGCTGAAGCGGTTTAATTTCCTATGCAAGCAACCATCGCCATTTTTAATGCACAATGATGGTTGTCTCTCACGTGCTTCGCGAACTTTAGGCGCATAAGGGCGAGTGGACCAGACTCTCTGATCTGAACCGTAGAAGACGAAGTGACGATGTGTTTGAGCGGCTTAGATTTAATCCTCAAATGATCGGTCAGATGATCCGGATAATCATGCAATGGCTGGGATTAAGAAGCTTTGCATATAAAAGGCAAACACTTTTGGGAAACATCATTTTTCTTTATATGAATTGAGGCATTAACATTCTTCGAACTTCAAATTCTCTTTAAGTTTTTTGTTCTTTAAGATTCTTCCAATTTCTCTTCTTTGTACTCAAGTTCCTTTTCTTCCTTCTTGCTTTCCTCTGTACTCTTGCAATTTTTCTGGTGTTTCGTCATTGCCACCATTTAACAAAACTTGTAAGTATTTTTTAATTCTTATAAAATTGTAATCCATGGCATCCTCTACTTCTGTTGGGAGCAATGTAGATTTGAGTGAACTTGCTGGTGAGATGGGGTAGGGTTGCATCGCCATTAGCGAGTTCCTGTTAAAGGCTGGGCTTTGCCTGCCTTTACACCCATTTTTTCGAGCCATCCTTAAATTCTATGGGCTAACCCCTACCTAGCTCATCTCCAATGTCTGGGCCCAATTAGTGGGGTCATATTTCCTATGGAAGGAGACTTCCATTGGTGAGGAGATGCCCCTGGATGTTTTTCAAACAATTTTTTTGCCTCGGATTTTGGGTAAGGAGGATTCGAGGGGGTAGTACTCTTTGTGCCTGTGGGGGTCACATTTTCCCTTTGTCCCGGGCCTACCTTCTTCCATCAAGGAATGGAAGGAGACATGATTTTGGGTCAGGGGAAAGTGATAAGAGTGTGAGGGTGATAACGTCCCCCACATCAAAGTCCCAACCACATACTTCGAAGCTAGTGAGTGTTCGTTTCTTCATTTTGCTTTTATTGGCTAACTAGATCTGATTCTTAATATCTCTTTGTTGCTTTGTAGGGTCAATTGAGTGCTTCGAACTATCATAGAGTGACTGGGAAACATTCTCCGATGTCTACCGGTGATCTTCCTCATCGCGAGACTTCGAGTGTCTGATAACTTTGAGGAGTTTTATTTTTGAAGATTTCTGTCTGATGGCCAAGAAAGGTATTGCATGGTTTTTTTTATATTTAGCCTCTAGTTCAATTAGCATTATCCATCTGTTCATGTCTGACCCTGTTGTTTGCTTTTGTAGAAAATTTTGGAAAGAAGAGGCATCCCACTCTTGATATGGCCACTATACTGGCTGCCACTTCCATCTCTGACAAAAAGGTTTTGAAGCCCTCTTCTGTGGTTGCCAAATAGGTAAGGGACGAGGTTGAAAGAGTCTGTCATAAGGTAGGCAGTCAAGAAAAAGGGCGTCCTCCCCAAGTGGATAAGGAGAAAAAGATAGTAGTGGAGGAGCCCAAGAAAAAATAGAGGTTCTCCACCACTAGGGTTGGCGGCTCCAACGACGTTTTCGATCTTCGTTCTAGCATTCCACTTGGGAAAAAGCTGTTGGCAGCTTCAATAGCTATAGCTTCTGGGACAAAAGAGACCATCTACCGTGGAGCCCCAAAGGCAGGAGCTTGCCAAGAGGGCCAAGTCTACCAATAACTCAACAACCTCCGAGGCTCTCACAAAAAAAGGCTCGCCATTAGGGCGAGGAGTGAGGAGGTGGCTCCTCAAAGTCTTTTGTTACTTCCTCCAGAGGTTCAAACTACCATTGCGACTTTTCACAAGTACTGGATGGAGAGACGGTAAGACTTCGTGGAGACCAGCGACACAGTGGACGTCTTTTCCACGATCGTGAGCCAGGTGGGAAGCACCTTTGGTGTGGCCATAGAGCCTGAAGGCCTCTTGAAAAACTCTCAACGAAAAAATAAAGAGTTCGTAAATAAAGCCTTTCGGCTGAGGAGGCTGCCAACATGGCTAAAGCTGAAGCGGAGGCTTTGAAGAAGAAGCAGGCAGAGGAGTCAGTGAAGCTTGCTTTTATCTTAGAGAAAATTGAGAAGTTGAAGAAGGAGGTCCACCTATCTCAGAGTGAGGTAGCCTCGCTTACGAAGCAAGTGATGACATCTGCCACTCATCAGCATTTGGTAGCTGAAGCCTTGTATAAGGTAAATAAAGTGAATGTTGCTCTAAAAGGACAGGTGGGGGACTTGAACTCCAAAGTCCCTGGTTTAACTAAGGAGATGGAGACTGCTAGGCCAGGCAGGAAGCTCAAACTGTTGGTATTGACGCGAAAAAGCGTTTCCTCGCTAACTTCCACTTGACAGAGGTATACAAGAGCTTCCCAAAATACTCGCGGATGTATGCTTATACTGACATGGTGGAGTGGCTGGAGGTAAACATCTAAGGCATCGACACCACTGAGTTAAGAACATAGTTTCTTGAAGATGAGGATGAGCCTAAACTCCAAACCAAAGCACATAGACGCCAAGTAATTGAAATTAAAGATGATGTGATTGAACAAACAGCTGAAGAAGTGGATCCCAATGCCATAGTCCCATTTGTAGCTCCTCCTCCCTCACCTACTTAGAATTTAGGTCTTTTTTCTTATGTAAATGGCTTCGACCCACCAAATGTAAATACTTTTATTTAATGAAGTTATTTTTTTAACTCCTTTGCGTTTTTCAGTTCTACCTTTTTACTACTTCTGCTGAATATATACTGACATGTTTGTCACTATGGTTAGAACCTATTATACTTTATTGATGATGTTTAAACTTAAAGCAACAAGTAACATCACACTAAAAACTACATCAGACTGATGATAACATCGAACTTATACACAATAGAATCAAACTGAAGTTCTTCAACCACTTAAGACTTATAATAACAAATTCATGCACCATGGACTTTATCAATTAAAGCCAAACTTACAATTTTGTCTAAGTGTTAAGAGGTCGTGCACCTTAACAAATTTCAGAACTTAAGTACATCGCATTCCAATGGCTGAAATCAAACTTATAACTTAGGAGGTCGTATACCTCAACAAATTTCAGAACTTAAGTTCATTAAACCTTAATGGATGAAATCAAACTTATAAGTTAGCATAAGTGTTAAGAGGTCGTATACCTCAACAAATTTCAGAACTCAAGTTCATCGAACCTCAATGGTTGGAACCAAATTTATAATTTAGCATAAGTGTTAGGATGTCGTATACCTCAGTAAATTTTAGAACTTAAGTTCATCAAACCTCAATGGATGAAACCAAACTTATAATTTAGTATAATTGTTAGGAAGTCGTGTACCTTAACAAATTTCAGGACTCAAGTACTTCGGACCTCAATGGCTACGTTTTGTTCAAAATTTTATTTTTTCATTTGGCACAAGTATATGGAGTTCGATTTTCTTTATTTTCCTAGGCATGAGGTTGAGTGGTTCGTCCATATTGAGGCTTCCTTAGCAACTTTTGTTGCTAAAGGTATGTGGCACTTCATGAGTGCAGACGTGGTCCCTTTGGGGTCTAGTTCTTCGTAGAGGTGTTCTTGCTTCTCTTCATAGTGACGATTCTCCTATGCAGAGGCTTCTCCCAAGGCTTTTGCCTCTCGGGATGTATTTTTAACATAAACATATTTGATAAAAGCTGCTTTTATTGAATCATAAAACTGTACATACAAGATATTTACCCCATTACTGATATTACTTTCGTAGATGTTCTATATTCCAAGGATGAAGCCATGCCTTTCCATCCATGCTTTCAATTTTATAGGTTTCTGGCTGAACCTCTTTTTTGATGCGATAGGGGCCTTTCCAATTGGGTCCAAGGATTCCAGACCCATGTTTTTTAGAAGATAGAAATACCCTACGAAGCACCATCTCATTTAAACGAAACGATTTCTTTTTTACTTTCGCATTGTAATATCTCTTCATTTTTCATTAATAGATGGCCAACTTCACTTGAGAGTCATCCCTTCTTTCTTCAAAAAGGTCAAGCTCAAATCTTCGCATCTCGTTATTAGATATTTCATTGAAATGAATTTAACAAGGAGATGATAGTCCTACTTCTAATTGGCTCATAGCCTCAGCTCCATAGGCTATAGAAAAATGAGTCTCTCGGATATCAGTTCTGCTTGTAGTCCTGATGACCCAAAGGACTTGAGGTAGTTCATGAACCCATACCCCTTTAGAGGCATCTAACTTCCTTTTTAATGCGTACTTGATTGTTTTGTTGACAACCTCAACCTGTTCATTTGATTGTGGATGATGTGGGGAGGAAAAGTGTTTCTCAATACCTAGTTCCTTGTATAAATTTCTAACTCTCTTATTGTCAAATTGTCGATCATTGTCTGAGACAATTAAATGATAGATTCCAAATCCACAAATGATAATTTTTCACAAAAAATTGGAAGTGTTGGCCTTAGTGATTTTGGCAAGTAGTTCGATCACTACGTATTAGGTGAAATAATCAATAGCGACAATTGCAAAGCTCGAATTTTCCCTCTATTTGGGAAGAGGTCCTATGAGGTCAATCTTTCCATTTAGATAATGGCCAGGGACTGGAAACAACATCTGATTCTTCGGAGGGTTGCATCTGAATAGTTCCAAAACGTTAGTATTTATTGCATTTCCGGACAAATTGTTGTACATCATTTTTCAAGGTGGGCCAATAATATCATTGCCTTAGTACTTTTTACACTAAAGACCATCATCCGGTGTGATTCCCAGAACACATAATTAGCTTTCTCTTTTCCAATACATCGGAGTAAGGGTAATGAGAATCCACATTTGTATATCACATCATCTTGGAAGATGAAGTGTGCAGCTCGTCTTCTGAGCTTCTGGGCCTCCTCTTTTTCAAAGGTAGTACTTGGTCATTGAGGAAGGATATAATTGGTTTTATCCATAGAGGAGTATTTTCGACCTACATTACCACTTCAATAATGGCGGTTGAGGGTTTGGGAAGATGCTCTATGGGCACTACCGCTAGTAGCTCTGAATCTTTACTGCTTGCCAATTTTGATAGGGCATCGGCATGAACATTTTTAGCGCGTGGGATTTGTACGAGCTTGAATTTCTCAAAAGTGGGGTTGAGTTCCATAACCAATTTCAAGTACACAGCCATAGATTTATCTCTCGCTAGGAAATTTCCATGTACTTGACTTACCACCAGCTGGGAGTCGCTGCTGATTATGAGCTTCATCGCTTGTATTTCTCTGGCTAGTCTGAGGCCAGCGAGAATGGCTTCATATTCTGTTGCATTATTGGTGGCCTCGAAATCAAACCATACAGTACAAGGAGCTTATGTCTTTCGGACTGACAAAGAATATACTTTTCCCTAACCCTGTTTCTTCGGATGATCCATCTACAAAAAAGGCTCCATGTTGGAGGTTCGACAGGTTCCATTTCCTTTTCCATCTACAAAGTTTGCCGAGCGCATCCCTTAATGACAGCTCTTAGTTTAAATATGATGTCAAATTCACTAAGTTCTACAACCTACTTTAGTAGCCTCTCCGAAGCATCATGCTTCTGCAGCACTTGCTTGAGGGAAAAGTTTGTCAAAAGTTGAATAGTGTGAGCTGGGAAATACAATCTCAATTTTAGAGAAGCTGTCACCAAGAAGAGGGCTAGCTTCTCCATGTCTGGGTAGCGAGTTTCTACTGCCAAAAGTGTTTAGCTCATGTAGTAGACTGTCAGTTGGTGATCATTTTGCTATCTTATCAGAACAGAACTGATGGCATCAGTGGTTACTGCCAAATACAACTATAATGGTTCGTTGGCCACATGTTTGGAGAGGAGCCTGTCCCAAGTGCTTTTTCAGCTCATGGACGGCTTCCTCACATTCCTTCGTCCATTGGAACTTACTTCCTCCTTTGAGAATTTTAAAGAAAAGTAGGCACTTATCCGTTACCTTAGAGACGAAGCGATTCAAAGCAGCTACGCGTCCCGTGAGGCTTTGTACCTCATTTGGCTTCTGAGGCGACGTCATGTCAGTTAAAACTTTTACCTTTTCAAGGTTAGCTTCAATGCCTATTTGATTGACTATATAGCCTAAAATTTTTTCATAAATGACTCCAAAAGCGCATTTCAAAGAACTAAGCTTCATTCGGTATTTTCTCAGGATCTGAAATGTTTTATTGAGGTTTTCAACATGATCCCCTGCTCTTAGACTTTTCACCAACATGTCGTCTACATAGACTTTCACGATTTTTCCAATTAAATCAGCGAATATCTTGTTGATAAGCCTTTGGTATGTGACCCCGACATTTTTCAACCCGAAATGCATGACCTTGTAATAATAAAGACTCTTGTTTGTGAGGAAGGACGTATGTTCCTCGTCTGTTGGGAACATGGGGATCTGATTGTATCTGAAATAAACGTCCATGAAGCTTAAAAGCTCGTTCCACAAGTTGGTCTATCTTAGGGAGTGGAAAGTTGTTCTTAGGGCAAGCTTGGTTTAAGCTTGAGAAATCTATACAAACTCTCCATTTTTCATTGTGTTTCTTTATTAATACTAGGTTAGAGACTCACTTAGGATATACTGACTCCGGGATGAATATTTTGTCGATCAGCTTCTTAATTTCATCTTTAAGAGCTTCATATCTTTTTGGGTCGAGAGCCCTTCTTTTTTGCCTATGTGTCGTGACTTTTGGGTCAATATTCAGATGATGGCAACTGATCTTAGGGTCTATACCGACCATGTCTTTGTGCTTCCAACCAAAGACATCAAGATTTTTTAGTAAGAAACTTTTCAGCTCCTCCTCATCTTTTATCGGCAAATTTCTTCTAACCTGCTATTACTTGGAGGAATCCTGTAGGTCTATTGGGAAGCTCTTTAGTTCTTCCATATGTGCTGTTTGAGGCTTGCGATCAATGATACGAGAATCTAGCTCTTCTAAACTAACCACTTTCTTAGCAGCTCTCCATTCTTCAAAGATGGTAGGTCTTTCATATGTAGCCTCTTCTTCAGAGGTGCGTATAATTCTATAGGTGGCTCTTCTTCAGCGGCATTCGTCATTTCGACATTGTCACGCATTTTCTATAACATGAATTATACCGCAAGTGTACCGTGTCAAGTTTTGTAATATAGTAGTAGAGTTAAGTGTCGAACCCACATGGATTGTAATTTAATTCCTACCAAGTACTATAATTATATTAGCCGTTACTTTATCTAGAAGAATCAAATTTCAACTCAATGTTTTTATCCTAAAATAATATGAATGTTTAATAATTTAAATGAAATGAAAACAATTTACAGGAGAATTATCAATGCGAGAAAACCTAGGGATTGATTTCACCCCACTATCAATAGTGTTTTTCAACTTCTATAGTTACTTCTATCAATTTTTCCTGAATTCATAGGCCATAATCATAAGTTAAATTCTATTCATTCTCTTGAGTGCTAAATAGAATTTATTTTTATATTTTAATTCCATTATCTCTATTTTGAATTAACGCAATAGAAATTACAAAAACATGATTATTAAATGGAATAAGCCTCAAATGAATTATACTTTCTTTCTAAATCTCTGATTTCGTAGGTTATGTTATTCTTAGATCACATCTAAATTTTCCTCTCTCGAGTATCTGAATTTAACACATCAAATCATTCAATTATTGATCAAATAATTGAAAACAATTAGCAAGAATTAACACAAATGAATTAACGAAAAAATCAAATGAATTAACTATAAAAGAATCCAAACATGTCTCAAGTTCAGTTACATCAAACCCTAGATATTGAAATTAGTTCATGACTAGTAAAACAACTTATTAAATTCTGAATTAAAGAACATGGAGAAGAAAAGAACAAGAAAAATTGTCTTGCCGCTTGAATTCTTCTCCAATTCCTTGTCGTTTGTGCTCTATATTTCTCCTTTTTTCCTTGTCTTCTAAGCCGTTCTTCATCCTTTCAATTAGGTCTTTTAGTTTGTATTTATACCCTCTCAAGATGTCAACACGGATTGGAGTTGGGCCAGGGCCGGGCTGAAAAAATTATAAAAAACACAAATTTTTGTTTTCTTAGGATGCGGTGCCCAAGATCGACATCGCAGCGCCACGTCCTCTCCTCGTCTTCTGAGCGGGCGCTTTGTCTTTCCCGTGTCTTGGGCGCTATGGTGCCCAAGTTTCTATTTTCACCTCTTTTTTACTTCATTTTTTCTTGTTTCACCTCATCTTCAAGTCCGCTTTTATAATCACACGTCATTCCATCTCAAGCTCCAAAATATGTCATTTTCTCCAATATATTTAAACTACAAAACAACATGAACAAACATGTTAAAAAGTTCATAAGTGCTCAAGAACAAGTCGAAAAATATGTTTTAAAGGTATTAATTTAATGAGTGATTTACACTCATCAAATGTCTATCCTTTGTTCAGGGTTTTTCCTTGTTCTAGGATGTCATCCATATCAATATCTGTAGTGACCATATTGACGCTTATCGGCTTGACTATCTCAGGAAGTTTGAGTAATATTTCCTTGCACTTCTTTGATCACCTCGGACCGTTGCAATTCCGTTCTCCATTGGAAATTTCATACACAAATGGTGAATAGAAGTGAAAGCTCAAAGTTTTTTCAAGGCTGTCCTCCCTAATACTCCGTGATAAGCGGAGTTATCAACCACCAAAAATTTCATGAAGTGGTGAGCCATCGTAGGTGGTTCCCCCATTTCTATTGCTAGAGAGATCTTCCCCTTGGGATTATGCTATCTCCTGTGAAACCGTATATGGGGAACTCATTGGGGGTCAGTTCATGGTCAACTTTCATTTTGTCAAAAGTGGTTCTTAAAAATGATGTTGACCGAGCTTCCATTATCTACTAACATTCCTTTCAGGCCATGATAGGCCACGACGACCCTCACTACTAGGGCCTCACATTGTAGGTAATGCACATTTGCTGCATCTTTTTGAGTAAATGTGATTGGTGGGATTGTTCTTTCGATAGGGGTTCGGTTAACTATAAAACTTGTCATATGAGGATCTTTCGCCCCTCTGATGTAATTTCTTTGTGAATTCCTAAACTCTCCTCTAATGTAGGGGCTTCCAATGATCATATCAATTTTCCTGATGGGCTCCTGGCCATCAGTTGTAGAGTGTTTTACCTATGTATGTCTCTAGGCCTTTCAGAAGCATCGTCCCTTCTCCTTGGTGGATCATTTCAGTTGGGACGCCTCGGCTCAACATTTACAGGCCGTTCGATTTACCTAGGAGGAGCGTCTCTTCGGGGGCATCTGTCTCTTTCTTGACTTGTGTTTTGGGGGGTGCCTCGCAATGTCCCAACAGTCCTTCATACGGTGATTATATGAGTGATGATAGGTACAATAAATGGGCTCTTCATCCATATTTCTAGGTTCAGCACTTCGTCATCTTCTCCTCTCTCTCTTTAAGCATACCTCTGATAAGGTTGGCCTTGATGCATTCCTGTACCAGAGTTTACTTCATCATAAGTTAAAGTGGCTACTGCATCAATCGTTGTGGCAACCAGTACTTGTCCATGATTGAAAGGGGCCTGGTGATCCATCAAATGGGAGGTAGGGCATTTTCTCCTTTACATTTGTGAAGGGGAGAGCCCTTGACTAGCCCTATTCCTATGATATCTCAATTCTTCATTGAGGATTTCACGCATTATCATTTTCAATAGAGCATCATACGTAGTAGGATCTTTGTTTTGCACATCCCTTCAGAAGAGGAAATTTATGTCCAAACCTCTCCTTAGGGCAGTTAAAGCTTCCCTATCCATTACTTGTACACAATAAGTTATTTTATCAGTGAAGAAGGACAAGAAACTTTTCAGAGACTCGCCCTGCTATTGTTGCATGTCTTGCAGGCGTTGAATTTGTCTTTCACCTTCCTTATTGGTAGCGAAACATTTTAGGAACGCCCTTTGAAAGTCTGGCCAGCTTCGGATGCTTCATTTTGGCAACCAGTGTACTAAATTTCGACCGGTACACTTAGAGTCAAATGGAAAGCTCTACATTTCATGGCTAGGGTGGCTCCTTTTAGATTCATGAGGATTTTGAAGTTGGGTCCCCTCTCCCATCATACTTTGGATTTTGTTCTTCTAATAGGTCATTTGGGTTTGAGTTTGCAGTGGAGGTGGAGGTGGAGGTGGAGGTGGATGTGGCGGTGGTCGGTTTGGATTTTGAGTTTGAGGTGGGGGTGGGTGAGGGTTGAGAGATTATTTAATGTAATAAATGAAAAGTTACTCTTTTGCCCTTTCTTAAAATATTAAAAATGTGGTCAAAATTAAATTTTTGATCAACTAATAGAATTATGAATGGAAACTACCCAAAAGGGCTTTAACTGCAACATTTGGAAAGGTTAGAGGTGACGGTTGCAACAAATCAAAGATTTGAGAAAAGTCTGCTAATGTTTCAAATGTTTGGGGCTTTTACTGCAATTATTCGTTAATTAAATGAAGTATCAAATGGGGTCATTATATTCTACCATTCATGAATGATTGCCATTTTTTATGTGGGACCCCATAATCTAGGAAGGACAAGAAACTTTTCAAAGACTCGCCCTGCTGTTGTCGCATGTCTTGTAAGCGTTGAATTGGTCTTTCGTCTTCCTTATTGGTAGCGAAACGTTTTAGGAACGCCCTTTGGAAGTCTGACCAGCTTCGGATGCTTCATTCTGGCAACCGGTGTACCAGAGTTCGACCGCTCTACTTAGAGTCAAATGGAAAGTTCTACATTTCATGGCTGTGGTGGCTCCTTTCAGATTCATGTGGATTTTGAAGCTAGGTCCCCTCTCCCATCATACTTTGAATTTTGTTCTTCTAATGAGACATTTGGGTTTGAGTTTGCGGTGGAGGTGGATGTGGCGGTGGTCGGTAACGAAAAAATCAAATGAATTAACTATAAAAGAATCCAAACATGTCTCAAGTTCAGTTACATCAAACCCTAGATATTGAAAGTAGTTCATGACTAGAAAAACAACTTATTAAATTTTGAATTAAAGAACATGCAGAAGAAAAAAACAAGAAAAATTGTCTTGCCGCTTGAATTCTTCTCCAATTCCTTGTCGTTTGTGCTCTAGATGATTTCTCCTTGTTTCTTTGTCTTCTAAGCCGTTCTTCCTCCTTCCAATTAGGTCTTTTAGTTTGTATTTATACCCTCTCAAGATGTCAACACTGATTGGAGTTGGGCCGGGCTGAAAAAATTATAAAAAACACAAATTTTTGTTTTCTTGGGATGCGGCGCCCAAGATCGGCACCGCAACGCCACGTCCTCTGCTCGTCTTTTGAGCTGGGCGCTCTGTCTTTCCCGTGTCTTGGGCGCTGTGGTGCCCAAGTTTCTATTTTCACCTCTTTTTTACTTTATTTTTTCTTGTTTCACCTCATCTTCAAGTCCACTTTTATAATCACACGTGACTCCATCTCAAGCTCCAAAATATGTCATTTTCTCCAATATATTTAAACTACAAAACAACATGAACAAACACGTTAAAAAGTTCATAAGTGCTCAAGAACAAGTCGAAAAATATGTTTTAAAGGTATTAATTTAATGAGTAATTTACACTAATCAAATGTCTATCCCTTGTTCAGGGGTTTTCCTTGTTCTAGGACGTCATCCATATCAATATCTGTAGTGACCATATTGACGCTCATCGGCTTGACTTTCTCAGGAAGTTTGAGTAACATTTCCTTGCACTTCTTTGATCACCTTGGACCGTTGCAATTCCGTTCTCCGTTGGAAATTTCATGCACAAATGGTGAATAGAAGTGAAAGCTCAAAGTTCTTTCAAGGCTGGCCTCCCTAATACTCCGTGATAAGCGGAGTTATCAACCACCACAAATTTCATGAAGTGGTGAGCCGTCGTAGGTGCTTCCCCCATTTCTATTGCTAGAGAGATCTTCCCCTTGGGATGATGCTATCTCCTATGAAACCGTATATGGGGAACTCATTGGGGTCAGTTCATGGTCAACTTTCATTTTGTCAAAAGTGGTTCTTAAAAATGATGTTGACCGAGCTTCCATTATCTACTAACATTCTTTTCAGGCCGTGATGGGCCACGACGACCCTTACGACTAGGGCCTCACATTGTGGGTAATGCACATTTGCTGCATCTTTTTGAGTAAATGAGATTGGGTTCGGTTAACTAGAAAACTTGTCATATGAGGATCTTTCGCCTCTCTGATATAATTTCTTTGTGAATTCCTAAACTCTCTAATGTAGGGGCCTCCAATGATCATATCAATTTTCCTGATGGGCTCCTGGCCATCAGTTGTAGAGTGTTTTGCCTTTGCCTATGTATGTCTCTAGGCCTTTCAGCAGCACGACCCTTCTCCTTGGTGGATCATTTCAGTTGGGACGCCTCGGCTCAACATTTACAGGCCGTTCGATTTACCTAGGAGGAGCGTCTCTTCGGGGGCATCTGTCTCTTTCTTGACTTTTGTTTTGGGAGGTGCCTCGTAATGTCCTAATAGTCCTTCGTAAGGTGATTATATAAGTGATGATAGGTACAATAAATGGGCACTTCATCCTTATTTCTAGGTTCAGCACCTCGTCATCTCCCCCCATTCTCTCTGTAAGTATACCTCTGATAAGGTTGGCCTTGATGCATTCCTGTACCAGGGTTTACTTCCTCATAAGTTAAAGTGGGTACTGCATCAATCGTTGTGGCAACCAGTACTTGTCCATGATTGAAAGGGGCCTGGTGATCCATCAAATGGGAGGTAGGGCATTTTCTCCTTTACATTTGTGAAGGAGGGAGCCCTTGACTAGCCCTATTCCTATGATTTCTCAATTCTTCATTGAGGATTCCACGTATTATCATTTTCAATAGAGCATCATACGTGGTAGGATCTTTGTTTTGCACATCCCTCCAGAAGAGGAAATTCACGTCCAAACCTCTCCTTAGGGCAGTTAAAGCTTCCATATCCATTACTTGCACACAATAAGTTATTTTGTCAGTGAAGAGGGACAATAAACTTTTTAGAGACTCGCCCTGCTATTGTTGCATGTCTTGTAGGCGTTGAATTGGTCTTTCGCCTTCCTTATTGGTAGCGAAACCTTTTAGGAACGTCATTTGGAAGTCTGGCCAGCTTCGAATGCTTCATTTTGGCAACCGGTGTACCAAAATTTGACCTTTCCACTTAGAGTCAAATGGAAAGCTCTACATTTCATGGCTGGGGTGGCTCCTTTTAGATTCATGTGGATTTTGAAGCTGGGTCCCCTCTCCCATTATACTTTGGATTTTGTTCTTCTAATGGGGCATTTGGGTTTGAGTTTGCGGTAGAGGTGGAGGTGGCGGTGGTCGGTGTGGATTTTGGGTTTGAGGTGGGAGTGGGTGAGGGTGAGGGTTGAGAGGAAAAAGACACCGATGTTTGTGTGCTTTTTTTATTTAATTATTTAATGTAATAAATGGAAAGTTACTTTTTTGCCTCTTCTTAAAATATTAAAAATGTGGTCAAAATTAAATTTTTGATCAACTAATAGAATTATAGATGGAAACTATCCAAAAGGGCTTTAACTGCAACATTTGGAAAGATTAGGGGTGACGGTTGCAACAAATCAAAGATTTGAGAAAAGTCTGCTAATGTTTCAAAGGTTTTGGACTTTTACTACAATTATTCGTTAATTAAATGAAGTATCAAATGGGGTCATTATATACTATCATTCATGAATGATTGCCACTCTTTATGTAGGACCCCATAATCTAGGAAGGACAAGAAACTTTTCAGAGACTCGCCCTGCTGTTGTCGCATGTCTTGCAAGCGTTGAATTGGTCTTTCGCCTTCCTTATTGGTAGCGAAACGTTTTAGGAACGCCCTTTGGAAGTCTGACCAGCTTCGGATGCTTCATTCTGGCGACCGGTGTACTAGATTTCGACCGCTCCACTTAGAGTTAAATGGAAAGCTCTACATTTCATGGCTGTGGTGGCTCCTTTCAGATTCATGTGGATTTTGAAGCTAGGTCCACTCTCCCATCATACTTTGAATTTCGTTCTTCTAATGAGACATTTGGGTTTGAGTTTGCGGTGGAGGTGGATGTAGCGGTGGTCGGTGTGGGTTTTGGATTTGAGGTGGGGGTGGGTGAGGGTGAGGGTTGAGAGGAAAAAGATACTGATGTGTGTGTGCTTTTATTATTATTTATTTATTTATTCAATGTAATAAATGAAAAGTTACTCTTTTGCTCATTCTTAAAATATTAAAAATGTGGTCAAAATTAAATTTTTGATCAACTAATAGAATTATGGATGGAAACTATTCAAAAGGGCTTTACCTGTAACATTTGGAAAGATTAGGGGTGACGGTTGCAACAAATCAAAAATTTGAGAAAAGTCTGCTAATGTTTTAAAGATTTGAGGCTTTTACTGCAATTATTCGTTAATTAAATTAAGTATGAAATGGGGTCATTATATACTACCATTCATGAATGATTGCCACTCTTTATGTGGGACCCCATAATCTAGGAGGGACTCTCCTTAAAATTAGGGTATATTTTTAAATCTTGTAATCTAAAATAATCTTTAATGTTAGATAGAATAATCATCTTTCCACCTCCTTAATTATATATATAATTAATTTCATTAAACGACACTTGTTAATGACTTTTTTTTTTTATTTTAAATACATAATTAAGATCGTCCACTCCAATTAATAACATTTTTATGGACAAAAAGTCAACATAAACCAGCTCCAAGAACATATAGTTTTTTCATGCTTATGCTTATCAATTGACACCAACTTAATTAAGTGGAGATATGAAAATAAAGGCAAAATTTCAGCACTGGCCCCAACGTATAGACTTTGTACCAATTTGGTCACCAACCTATTTTCATGACGGCACGATCCCAAACCGACGTGTTTTGGTGTAGCTTCAAGTTCTTAGTGATAGACTCTGTCTATTAATTAACTGTTATGAAGTAAACATTTTTAATCAAACCACTTGTAGTGACGTGTTTTACTAATAAAATAAATAAACGGAGTACAACTTAGGAGTGGGGCTGAATCTAACCTCCAGTGTGCGATAATCAAAATGTAATAGACCTTATCCCAACAATGTGGAAATGAGGAAATGATTTAAAAGAATTTTGTCTTTCATGTGTCTTCGTCCTTCTCGTGATGTACCTGTAAGAATCATCTCCTAAACCATATCCATAAAGTCACTATACTTATACATATCACCATTTATGTATCCACAAGTGTTCCTTGCATAGCCACTAGGATAATATGGTTGTATTAAGTCATTTTTTTTGCCAAATATACCATTATACTTTCACTTACAGTCAACTTACGAATAACAATTCTATGTCTGTCAAAAGGATAATTGAAATATGTTTTGAGTGTGGGAGTGATGCTAACGCAAAAGAAATATAAAAGTCGAGGTTTATATTTAAAGGGTGAGAATACCAAATTTTGATTACCTTGAGTGACATTAAGTGCAAGTATTTATAGACAATATAAATTAGCTGAGGTCTTCCAAATAATCGACACATGATCTCATCCCAATAGCATACTAGTCACAAGCCCAATGACATCATAACTTAATGTCATGCGCATCACTAGGTTTTTAACACCGGACGCTGTCCAAGGCAAAAAATGGGAGACTTGACTCCAACACCACTACATAAGATCAATCAGTTCTCACGTGGCTCCATACTATCAGAGTGCAATTTTTGTGAGGCACCCTGAAGTTAACCACGATCACCTCGGAGAATTCAAGTCTCTTTGCCATCCTTTTACAATAATAATTGTGAATGTGTCAAGCCTTTAATAAGGGTTAACACACTTTGTGGCGAAGTGGCATGCTCAAGAAACTTAAATAAATAAATGCATCATCTCTCAAACAGCTTATACTTTTAGGTGAAGTGGTTGAACATCATGCTACCATCATAATGCAATATGAAAATTCACCCCCGCCTCAACCTAAGCCCACTTAAAGCCTCTCAATTCATGAAGATGGTGCGTAGAAAATTACTTGAGAAACGAGATTGAATGTTAGAAACCTGAATTGAACTGCTGGATCCACAAAGGAACGAAGTTGATGCAAAGAATTTCTGGTTTTGACTTGATGCATTCCATGTGTAAGCAAATTGAAATCCCACAAAGAAGCAGAAAGAGGTCAAAAAATTATTATCAATATTCTTAAAGTAGGACTTTCGAAGTTTAGTACATGATACCACCTTGGATGCATCAAAATTACTGAACCAGTAGTCGAGCCACTGTCTCATCTCCACGTTCCAGAAAATAAAATTCATAGCCTTCTAGCTTCAGTAACACAAGCCAGAGAGATTATTTCAAGTTCCATCTGAATCAAAAATACGATAGCTTAAGTCACCCATAAAGTATACATGTGAAATAACAAATCACATTCATGGGAAATATTCTGTATCATACATTCAGAATGAATGCATACAAATCTAGAGGTGTAATTGATGTAGTTGCTATTGATCAGATGTCAGATCATTTCCTGAAAAATGTGCAAACCATCAGTATTAAATAGGATAACAGCTTGACCGGGCAGCTGGCCAAGAAGAAAATCATCTCTATATGTAGTGGTGTCAAAATAGGCCGAGCGCCGTAGGCGGTACAGCCTGGCCAACCCATGACCTGGCCATTAGTGGCGGGATGACCTGGCCATTAGTGGCCGTCACTAATGGCCAGGTCATGGGTTGGCCATCCTTTATAGGTTGGAGACGTCGGGGATGGACGAATTATTAGGGTATGTTTACTGCTCATTCTTTTTCATTTTAAGCAGAAACGTGACCGTCGAAGGGGCCTACTAGCCTGACATTGTTGATTTCCATCTCACATAAATTTGAATTCGGTGATGCAACGGTAAAAAAATTAATTTTCATTCTCTATAAAATGGGCAGCAAACAGGGGCCTAATTGATATATGATAATAAGGAAAATCATGCTACCGCATCCATCTAGTATTGAAATCCCATCTGGATTCGGCCATTGATGCCAATTCACGATATACCTTCGTTTTCTCACAGCTATTTGAGAGTTTGGAAGCTATTTCTTGTTTAGATAACTGTAAACATACTCATAAACCTACGAATATCTCTGGAACAATTACTCAGCAAGATCAGTAGAAAAGTTCATAAAATAGTCGAGGACTCTGGCCTTGGTTTGTTCCACATTGCATAGTACGGATTTGAAGTCGTGAACCTTAAGCATCCTAAATGATTACCTTATGTGTCCCTTCAACAACAAAATTAAAGACCAAAATGGATAAAAACATTATTTGACCCCCACAAAATCATGCGCTGGCGTACTTTTACTGAGTATACGAGAGCCTGGACAAGTGATTGCACATAAATTAAAAATTCAAAAAATGTAGATGAGGGTTGTAAGAGATTGATTAAAAAGAAATATGTGTATGGTAAGGAGGCTTAAAAGTACTGGATAAATATTATGAAAATAGAAAACAGAAGATAAACTCATGTCAAATTTTACATACCAAACATGCACTACAAATCAAAAAATCGTAGGGGAAATACAACAAAAAGCAAAAGCAGAGAACTGATCAAGACCTGAATTCCAAAATTCATGCTCTGCCAGCAATGCAGGAAAAGATTTTTTGACCAGGTCCTTATCGCGTGTTCTATTGAGAGGTAATTGGCTGCAAAGCAAATGTCACTTGAACTTTTTGAATTCAACTTCAAAGGATACAGGCAAATGAAACCAACAGAAGAAGATAATTCACACTTGACATGTCAGATTATACTCAAATGAAAAAAAGCATGTAAGCAAATAAAAGTAAGTTTGTTAACAGTGGCTTCAATAAATCCAAGTTTAATCATGATCACACTGAAGCATGGAAAATTTATCACTTCAAAGGCTCAGCATTTGAAGAATTGCTATTAAGATTTTTATCATTCTAGACCTGGTGCAATGATACTGACATTTAAAAGATCAAGTTTAGCGAATTTTTTTATTATTATTTTTTAGCATGAAATATTAAGAGTGTACGCATTTTACTTATTGCTCGGGATTATATAAAAAGAAGAGATCAAATAATTGATAAATGATAGATCGGTACGTTGTTGGAACAAGAACAACAGAAATCAAAAGCTCACAGAAAGCAATGCTGTTATGTTTGAGGACCTATAGCAGAAGAGAATCTGCTATAAGTGAGTGAAGAAGACAGCACGCAGAAAGGGAAAAAATCCTACAGCCCGCAATATGTTCTGTGCATGTTTGGGATGTAGTACCGGAGAAGATTGGACACTTTAACTTATTTTTCTTATATTACACATCACTAACATGCCACCACTGCCTCTCTTTCTCTCTTCTAGGAGGTTAAAATACATGTTTCGAGTTATAAGAAATACAAGACACAGTCTTCAACGACAAATGCCATACAATACTTACCTCGTTTTTGTGTAATACGCCCTTGCACCATTGAGAACAAAGCCAAATTCATCAATAACAGATAAAAAGATTATACACAATCCCTTTTGCAGTGTCATACATTGTACAAGTTATTTTCCTAAAGGACTTAATTGGTCATCCCTCATAGTTCAGGCACTTATTAAATAATAGTTTGTTTCTAGTTCGTTATTTTCCCTACCTTCCTCTATAAATGGAAATGGCATTTGTACCTTCACTTCCATGAGCTTCAATAAAATTGATTTTGATTTTACACGTGAACATGGTATCAGAGCAGGTGATTCTGGAATTCCAGAACCGCGAGTGACGAAGCCATTAAAGGAGGAGGATTTGTTTAAACTGAGCTGCCATGGCTGGAAATCGAATCGATGATCTTCTTCCTGCAGATATGAGGGGCGAACGGATGAATCAAGGGAATGGAGGGCAGAGTGATGTAAATACCTCAGATCCGCTATTTCTTCATAGCTCAGATCATCCAGGAATGACATTGGTTACAGCTCCTCTAACTGGTAAGAATTTC
>CAIGRB010040614.1:21136-42584 GCA_903798255.1 Fraxinus quadrangulata
TTTTTTTATTATTATTTTTTAGCATGAAATATTAAGAGTGTACGCATTTTGCTTATTGCTCGGGATTATATAAAAAGAAGAGATCAAATAATTGATAAATGATAGATCGGTACGTTGTTGGAACAAGAACAACAGAAATCAAAAGCTCACAGAAAGCAATGCTGTTATGTTTGAGGACCTATAGCAGAAGAGAATCTGCTATAAGTGAGTGAAGAAGACAGCACGCAGAAAGGGAAAAAATCCTACAGCCCGCAATATGTTCTGTGCATGTTTGGGATGTAGTACCGGAGAAGATTGGACACTTTAACTTATTTTTCTTATATTACACATCACTAACATGCCACCACTGCCTCTCTTTCTCTCTTTTAGGAGGTTAAAATACATGTTTCGAGTTATAAGAAATACAAGACACAGTCTTCAACGACAAATGCCATACAATACTTACCTCGTTTTTGTGTAATACGCCCTTGCACCATTGAGAACAAAGCCAAATTCATCAATAACAGATAAAAAGATTATACACAATCCCTTTTGCAGTGTCATACATTTTAATTGCTAACAAGCCCCGGCATCATAAATATCAACCTTAAAACATGACCGAGGAAGGAATTATAGAAAAAAGGCAGAAGTTAATAATCTAGGAAATCAGTCAAAATATGTAATACGGAATGTTAATAATTTGTCAAACTATTCTCACATTTTTGGTCTTTTAAATTCAAACTAGTTAAACATAATGGACTTAAATTGTTCGATTCCCAGCCGCGCTTAAGATCTTTTTTACAATTTCTCAGAGGAAAATGAAATCTGTAAATAAACTTTTTCGAAGACTTTAATTTAAAATAAACTTTACTTGAATTTAAGGCACTAATACGAATTTCATATAGCATATAGAGATTCAATCCTCACCATCTCCTACTTTCAAATAATTAAAAGAATATAAAATTTTTTTAGCATCCTAATTAGATAAATAAATAATCAAAATTTAATAACTATTCAGTACTATTTGATGAAAAAATAAAGAAGTTATTTTTCAGAACATCAATATGTCAAACATTTAAAAGTAAACAATCCATCATTATATTTAAAATTTAATTATAAATTGTTTTTTTATATAAAACTTAATTACAAATTGATCTTTTTCATAGAAAAGTTGGATGATTAGAAAAAAATGTTGAGATCTTTTTAAAAATAACATTTTATTTTTGTTTTCCATAGAGACTAAGGATAAACATGAAAACGAGAGAGAAAATAAATAAGGTTATACTACACGTACATAATTCATTGTACATAATAGTGTCCACACCCTCATATTGAGGGGAATTCACTTCGAATATATTATATTTTATTCGAAGTGAATCCTCCCATGTGAGGGTGTGGACAATATTATGTACAATGAATTATATACAAGTAGTATATTCAAATAAAAAGATAACAAATACAATCGATAGAACAGAGGAAAGTATTAATTTTTAAATTGTGGCTTTAAGATTCGTATGTAGAATGTAAGGGAGAAAAATATTGAAAGGACGAAAATATATATTTAAAGATTTTTTATAAAGTCTCCCGAATCTTGTGGGTGAATAAAAAATAAATTGATATATTTTGTTTTTGTATTTTATGCCTAAAAGATAGTACTCTACATAATATCTCATTTGTTAAAGATTTTTAAAAAGTTTTGATTTAATATTTGAATCTTTTAAAAAGTATATATAAATATTCCTATACTTTTACGAAATCCTAAAAATCAGCATAGGGTTGTCAACGAGTCGAACCGAACCTCGAAGCTTAGGCTCGACTCGAGTAAAAATGATTCAACCTTTTTTTTATTCGAGCCGAGCTGCTCAGCTCGGCCTTAGCGAGCCAGTTGAGCCGACTCGATTTTTTTTGAATAATAATATAAATAGTAAAAGTTGAAGGTAGCTTATTTTTTTTAAGTTTTACAAATTACTTTTTTTTTTTCCGACTTGGCTCGTCACAGGCCGAAAATGGCCATGACACAGGCTGGCTCGGGCTCTAGCCAACGCCTCAAATGGGGCTTGGCCTGAGCCTCTACTCGGTCCCACTGAGCCACGAGCCGATCCGGCTCTGACTTTTCCAGGATTGAGCCATGGGCCGTCTAAGCCGACGAGCCATATTGATATCCCTAAATCGACATTAAGCCTCATGTTTTACAACCATTATTTTCAAACTATTTTTTCTACATGTTCATTTTTAACCACACATTTACACAATAAAATATTTTGCACGTAAACATAAAATTTTCTCCTACTTTTTAACTGCACATTCTTCTAAAAATTACTATTGAAAAATTTATTTTTCCCAGATAATGATTGTCAAACATGGGCGAAATATATACTTAAAACTTTTTAAATCTTCACAAAATAAAAATTGAATTGGTTAAAGTGTGAAAAGTTAAGAAAAATGTGAAAATGAATTTTTTTTTTAAGAGTGTGTGGTTAAAATTGAGTAGAAGAGAAATGATTCTCAAATAATCAAAATTAAACAAGAGATTATTAGTTAAAAAAAAAAGTCATTTTAATAATTGAATTAACACAAAATAAGTAATTTAAGAATTATATAATCCACTTTAAGCTAGACTAAATAAGCTAATAAAAGTAAGAAAAATTTAGGGTAATTAGCATAAAACATTCACATCATTTGCACTTATTGCGTAAATTGTACGTATCGTTTTAAATTTGACATTTACATCCCCAAAATGTACTGTTTGCGTTCATTACTCAAAATGTCATTATCATCTATAAAGCATTGAAAAATAAACAAATAGAAAAGAAATAAATAATTACAGTCAAAATTCTAAAATTTTCAAGTAGTGAAATCGAGTTCCACTTAATATAATTTAAAACATATTAACAAAAAATTTATTTTGCTCTCGGCTGGGTAAATAAACAATTAGGATTGAATTTTGGATTAAGATCTCGAATGAACACTCACAGGAACGAAAAAATTCCATTTTCGGACATCATTTTGTGAGGCAAAATAAATTTAATCAAAATCAAAGCAGAATTTAAAAGTTAATGCATTGTGTGTGTGTCTGTGTAATTAGTAATGAGAAGGTAGAAACAAGAATTTCCTTAAAATATCTAAATTCCTAAAACAAACTCTTGTAATTTCGCTGAAAACAGAAAGATATTGAAACAAAAAACTTGATTATAGAAAATAGATAAATCTCTAGATGGTGTTGCAATGAGATGGGGAGAACGGGTGATGGTGGTAGCTGGTGGTAAGGTGCAAAATTAGAAAGGGAAGAAAAACCGTTTTTTTTTTCTATTTTTAATTATTATGTTTTTTATACCTTTTTTATACTTTTATTTTCCTTTGAATTATTTTGGTGGTGATGAAGGGTAGAGTATAGGGTAGGGATAGGGGTACGTGGAGTTAATTGGGAAGATACAATATCTTTCTTTTGTTACACATGTTTTAAGTTGTTTTATATGAGGCTCATTTTATTTTTTTTTTATTTTTTTTTTAAAAAGGAACTCTAGCTACAATTATTTAATATTTTCTTTTCTATTTGTTTATTTTAAGAGGAAGGTAAACTAATTATTTTACAACGCTTTACTGAAGAAAATAGATGATAAGGACTTTTTGTGCAATAAAAGCAAACAATATGGATGTTTTGTACAATGAAGGTAAACATTATGATCGTTTTGCACCAATTATCCATATTTAATGAAAAGAATTGATGAAATGAGATGAAAAGGAAAAACTCCGCAAGAAAATATTGAAATGAAAGTGCAATTACCAAATTTGAAATGATAGAAACAATTTACGTAATGAATGCAAACTATAGAAACATTTTGGGTTAAATACCCAAAAATTTATCCCAAAATAATTGGATTTAGAACGTGAGTCTTCGATGTTCCATGGCCTAAGTGATTGCATTCTTGTTAGGCTTTGTTAGGTTTAACTGAAATTCAATAAATAATATAATTATATTATGGAAAGGGAGTATAATTATTGTTCGACAATAAAAAGGAAAAGATTTAAGAAAATAAGTTTTTATGGCGTGTATATATATACTAGTCTATGACACGTGTGTTGCACGAGTTTTGAAAATTATTTTGTTGTTATTAGTGTAGAATTTTTAGATTTTGTAAAAGTATTCTTGTGTGAATTGTATATATTCATTCTCTTTACATAAATGTTGAAAACATGATTCAAAAAAGTAAGAAATTCCTAAAAGAAAAAGAAAGTAATATGTACAATCTATTTTTTTTAGGAAAAAAAAGGTAAATATAGATATTGGCATATCAATCTCTCTGAGAATTACACAAAGTGTCATGGAGTCTTACAATCTTACAATAAATGGAACAAGAAAACAACTTTGTATATAACCTAAATTTATGGCATATAATTGAATTTTGGAGGGATGAAACATAAATGAAAAAAATAAGGGTATCACACAAATTGTAGCAGCTTGAAATATTTTAAGCAGTTGTGAAGAAAAAGCAACCTATAATTGCCTTTTGATGAGATTCATTCTTTTTCAAGTTAATTATCTTTGCAAGCTAATTATCTTTGGAAGAAAATGCTTCATTTTATTCCGCTACACAAGAATACATGCTTTATAATATAACCTAGGAATCCAAACTTATACAGTCAAACCACAAGAGAAACAGAAGAAACAATTGAAAGTGACTCAGAAGCTATACCTTAAAATACTGCTTATGGTCTACTTAACAAGCACAAAAGAGAAAAAGTTTAAGATTGATCACAACTTAAAAACTGTCTCCAAGTAACAATTCCTAAAAGAAGGATTCACTCAAATACTAACCAGTTATATTACAACAATACAAGAATTTAAAAACTTGGATGAAACTAAGAGGCAACACATTAATTCTATAACCAAAAAAAAAAAAAACACTTTTAATATTATGCCCCCATTAAAGCACTTGGATATTCTTGATTAAAGAATAAGGCATCACATTAGATTAACTGGGAAAGCTTGTAATAACAACAAATTGCATCAAATCATGTTGGGTTATCTTGTTAATTTGTAATAAAAGTACAAAATTGGGTATTTGGTAAAAATATGAAAGTAAACACAGAACACTCATAGTGAGTTTTTGTAAAAGGGGGAAAAAGAAAGCATCTTTTATAAGTCATATGGCAAATTTGAAACAGAGAGCCAGGTCAAACCTGAAAGCTAAGAACTCGACAACTCGGCTAGCGTGGATTCGTCTCATAGGCTTCTTTGAGCATATTACCTCACTAAGTATTTTTCTTCAAACCCCATAATGCATATAGCATGATTACCAGAAAAGTAGAATAAAATTAACTTGTGTATCATCCAAGAGACACGACCTTGTCTAAGTGCGGAGACTAGATCTCCACTCATCACAGAGATCTGGAGACACGGTCTCCGTGTCCATGGAGACACGAGACCATGTCTCCCGTGTGTAGGGAGACATGGTCTTCATGCCTCCTCACGGAGACTAAATCTCCACTCAGCACGGAGATCTGGTCCACGTAGCGTGGAGTTACGGTTGTAACTTGAATTTGACAAATTGTTTCTCTTCAGCAACTTTAATTTGAGCAGGTATATTTGCACTTGAAAAATAACTCTGAAGTTCATGAAATCCAGTGTAACTGATACATAGGGAAAAAAGAAACAAATTTTGGGAAGAAAATAGAAACTGATTCCATTAATGTTGATAACAAAAAGATATACAAATGATAAGTCAGATAATGATGTAGTTATCATGTTCGATATATATCATTTTTCAACATTAACATGTTTTCATCTGTTTCTTCTACATATATACAACAAAAGTATGGGCATGTCAAAATAAAACAGGACAAAAGGTGCTTCTCAAAAGTTTGTTTCCAAAACATAGTTCAATCATCATTTACTTTATTTTATCTTTTTCAGTAAATGGATCCGTGCCTAGGAGTTTTGAATTTGTGTTTTCATCACAATCAACCTTTGAAGTGGATGAATGATATGAAGACTTCAATATAGCTTTCTTCGCTGGAGGTGACCAATCTTTTTGACAGTCCGTGTCAATGATGTTCTCAACTGGTGTAGCTGCTATAACTTCAATATCAGCATTTGTTTGGCTTTGTCCTCCTAGATTTGTCTGGTCTAAATCTGTTACAGAGATGATGTCAAATTTGTAACTTGATGAATTGGGTTCAGTTTGCATTGCTTTTAAGTAGAATGTCTATCAGTGTTTTGCATTTTTTGAATGACCTCTTGGAAGATTGACTGTGAACCCTTTATGTTAATCATGTATTTTCATTTCAATAAAATATGTACAGGATGGCAAAATGATTAAGTTAGGTTGAAATTCTTACAGAATTGGTTTGCTCCATCAGAGATTGTAAATTTATGAACAGAAGTTTCTCAGCGGGTTCACCAATCGGACTTGCATTAAGCGAACCTGTCACATTTGAGAGCTGCACATACGCTTTAGCCCTAAGGTGAATAATATTTGAGTATTAGTAAATGAAGACATCAAGAAAAAATAAAGACATAAGGAAAATAGGAAGATTAATTAGTAATTAGTACCGAGGAATAAATTTAGAATTTGGATTTTTGTAAAAAATACAAAGATATGTTTCTCCAAAATCAACATTTGATATTCGATAGCAATTGTTGCAAGCCATGTACCAAGATCTCTTATTGGTAGTGTATGTGGTTGTTGTGCCATTCACCCCAATAAAACTTTTGCTGTTCACACAAATTTATAACTAGGTTTATCTTCTTACATATGTGTATTGGGAAAAGAATGAGAATATAAACTGCTTATAGTTACTGCTATCAGGCATCCTTGAAGATTCTGAATGGGAGTAAATTTACTACATATAGGTGGAGAAAGAGTCATGGGGCTTTTGCCCATGTGTGATTTTTCAACACCTAATCATCTATGTTCATGGAGTTATCTTTCACCCTTAGAGAATATAAGTTGCTACATTAGTAAGTAGCAATGATACGTAGATAGAGATGTAGGGAATAGGAAAAAACACAATAAAATATAGCAACTTTTACATACCATTCTGCCAGTTGTTTTACTTCTGTATTTATGAAGAAAGTGCCACAGACTTTTGTAGGTAATTTCAAACCTAATAATATATCATTATGGAAAAAAAAGAAGTCACATAATGAGAAGAAGATACTGTACCAAATAGAATATACCAAATACAAAGTACAACATACCAAAGAAGGATGTAACTTTGAGATGTGTTGCAAAGATGACTAGTTTTTTCTCAATATTGTCCGCCAGTAGCACACATTCTCTATCAACAAATGAATCCCAAAATGTTAGCATCATTGTTTTGAAATTCTTTTCAAGAAGTATGACATACTGTACCCATGTTTGGTTGCCATCTTTTGATTGAATTAAATGCTTAGGAGTCATATCAATTGTAACTGCAAGTATATCTGAAAAAAATATAAAATGATTTATTATATATTTTTATATTTTAAACTTTTCTAAACTCAACTACAACTATATATTTGTATTTTTATAGGATTAGTATATAATTTTATTTGAAGTATGAAACGTGGAGGTTCTTACTTAAATCAGCATTTGTATCCATGTAATGTTCAACCTCGTGAAAAGGTGTTAGATGATAGTTTGAAAAAACAAATTCCAGGTTATCTTCATTTACTTTTTCAACACGAGTTTTTCCTGATATTGTCCATTGGAGAGATCCCGTTGAATATTTGTGGTTAGCCATATCGTTCTTCACATAACCTTTTGAAATTGTATAAGTTTTTTAGAGAAGAAGTTGATCCTCAAAAGCAATGATGTTGGAATCATATAAGCTAGCTTGGATAGTATTAATACATTGAGAAGCCTAATGAGTGTAAAAATGAAGACAATAGATAATAACTAAAACCTATATGTATAATAAACAAGAGTTACCTGAGTATCCATTAACATCAAATGTTGGTACCTTCCAATGTCCTGCTTTGAAGGTTTTGGTGATTATTTTTTTACCACAATGACCTTAGCTCTCCACTTTTGATTGTTTGAAACAATTTTTGGTATTAGTTGATATTGTTCTTCCATTCTTGGCTAATGAAGCGAGTGTGTGCATTTGTTTGTGTTGAAAAATCGGATGAAGTCTTTTTATAAATAAGTGTAGTATTTGTACACAGTAAATTGTCGATCAAAGTTTAAAATATATTCGTACAGGAAATTAGTGCTTTATCAGGTATGGGCAAGCAAATCAGTTCACTGTTGAAATTTCATCAAGGTATGGGGCAAGTAAATCAAGTATAATAATGACCATATATTGAGTAAAAATGTCATATACGTAAATAAATATGATTACATCTCACTGTTATATTTGATTATTATACGCACAAGTACGTGATGTAGGTATCAGGTTCTAAAGTTATCATTATATGAGATCGTTGAATTACATAAGATTGGTGAGTTATAATATGAATATATTATTGAAAACCACAAAGGAAGGACTATCATTTTTTGTTAATGCAAGGATTTTCGTATTGCCGTCTTGGTGGTGTGGTGGTCATCGTGGAGACACGGTCTAGACCGTGTGCGGAGGCCATGTCTCCATAGTGCGAGGAGAGATTATCCGTGCATCGCGGAGACATCATGTCTTCGCGCACTGCGGAGTCATGGTCTTTGTACGCGGAGACCATCTCCAAGTGCATGGACACCATCTGAATTTGAATTATCTGGGTGGCAATTGGGTTTCGAAATTTAAAAATACATCACTTTCAGAAGTAATTTGTATGTAGGAGAATAAAGGGGAAGTTACTAAAAAGATTAAGCCGTATTGTATCATTATTAAATGCATACAAAAATAGCATATCTTCAATCTTTCCACTCAAGTAATTATATAATAAGTTTCAATTTATCTTTTATCAAACTAAATTTGAACTTGAATTTTAGGAGTAAACTGACTCTGGTGAGTAGCAACAGTAGCATCATGATATGCTCTTTAACAATATACTTATGCCTATCGTCAGAAACATGTGCTTATTTTCAAAACTGTGAGTAGGAATGGAAGAAGGCAAAGAATATAAACAAAAAATGTGAAAGGTTAGTAAATAAATCTTGCCAATGACAGTTGATTATGCTCCAATTTTGAACTCAAGGTAATAGAAAACCTGAATGAATAGTGACAACTTTGCCAATAAAGAACGACTGAATATATAAGGGAAATTTTTTTGTGAGGATGTGGAGTAAACAAACATATATTTCTAAACCACATCCATTATTCAAAATGCTAAAAATTGAATATACATAAGAAATAAAAACAAATAAAAAATGCCTATAACATGATTTATGAAGAGATGAGCATTGCTTACTTGCTTTATCATATCATTGACAATGTGGGAAAGAAAAAGATGAAAATAGAACAAGCTAATTTGACCACATTACTTAAACTCAAATAAGGAATATAGCGTATAATAAGCTATATTGTATATGTGTATTTATTGAACCAAAATGGTATAAGCATTGCTTAAATGGTTAATTGCTATGTATTAAATCCAAGATTTCATAATAAAAAATACTTTTTGTGCAACAAGTATGTAATTTATGTTTGACGGAAGGTTTAATCAAAACTTTTATATTTCCTCTTGTTCTAGCCCTGGATAATGCAATATATAATTGACCATGTGAGGATAGAGATTCAGGAAGATATAAGCCAACAAAATCTAGAGTTTAACCTTGAGCTTTGTTAATAGTCATAGCAAAACAAGGACGCCCTGGAAATTGAATTCATTTCAATGGTACTGACTGTTTATCGCTTTCAAGTGGAATGAATGGAATCTTAGGTAAAAACATTTGTTTTCCTCGAAATTCTCCCGTTCCAATTTCAACTACAATCACATTTTGTTTAAAGTCACGATAAGTAAATCTAGTCCCGTTGCATAAACCTTCAAAATGATTAATATTTCTAAACAACATAATTGGACAATTTTGTTTTAGAACAATTTCATGTGGAGGGATACCATTCGGAGTTAAACTGTTTAAAAAATCTTTATGAATGAATTCTTCACTTTTATCAATCACTTCATCAAAATTAAAATATGTACATTTCTCTCCTGAAATGTCTTTAAGTAACATATTATTTATTAAGCCCCCGTTTGAAACCCATTTTGGGTGAAAAATGAATTTTAAAATAGTGATTGATGGAAGATTGTGTGGTTAACAAGTAAGGAGAATTTTTGGATTTATGTGTAATATTATTTTATTAATAGAATGTGTGGTTGAAATGAAGAAAGAGGAAAAAAATGAGAAATAGAATGGAAAAAAAATGGGTTTCAAACAGAGGCTAAATAGAAATAATATTTAAGTTGTCACCATATCTTTGAAAATTGGGAAACACAATGTTAATTAATTCTCCTAATGATATTAATTCGTCTTTGAAATTGATAATGATATCTTCAGGAAGCTTAATCATTTGACATGAATGTTCTTTCTCAATTCCATTTCCAATGTTTAGTAAATATTCGCAAAAAAAGGATCTAATTTAGCTATCATATTTTGAAGTAATGGTAGTTGTGTAAAAGAATCATTATATCATCTTTTGTTCTTCTTTGCACAACTGGTAAAACTTGGTAAAAATCTCCTCCACACACAATGACTTTTCTATCGAATGGTAATTGATATTCTGTAATATCTCTTGTCAATTTATCTAAAGCTTCAAAAGCGAACCATTGATGTTTTATCCCATACAATTAGCTTAGTCATTGATAAAGTTTACCAAGTACAGATTGTTTACTTATAGAACATCGCATTGAACTTATTTCAAGTGAAATTTTGAATCCTGAATGTCATGTTCGAGCAGCTGGTAATAATGATGCAGTTGCTAATGCAATAAGATTACAAGATCGTACAGCAGCAAGTATTGCTTTGTATAAATATGTTTTCCCGATACTACCTGGATCATCAATAAAAAATAGTCCACTCTTACCATTTAAAACACAATATAGAATAATATCATAAGCACTTTGTTGCTCTTTATTTAAATTCTTAGTACAATGGATGTCTAACCCAACATTAATATTTTTAGTTTCTTCAGCAATCATAGTTTCAAACATATCATCATCATTTAGAGTAACATCAAAGTCTACCAAGCAGTAATCCTTTATACTTTTACCAATATTCTTTAGCAAAGAATTTATACAATGCAAAGCTTTCATCTCAGCATCATGTTGTGTTAGTCCTTTATATAAATAATCTTTTATCATAAAATGTTTAAATTTATCCCACAATGTTCTTGAACTTGTTGGGCTACATAAAGTCAACACATTGGCAAAGAGTTGACGCAATAGTATGTGCATTTGATAAGTAATTGCTTTAGTTAAACACATCTCAGAATAGTTATTTTCACTAAGAAGACCACAGCAAAGTGCTGCTTTACGATAAGTAGTCAGAACAAAACCATTAATTATTCTCAAATCTTCAAAAGATTTTGGTCATCTTATATGATTTAGTAACACTCGTAAAAAATATTTCTCACCCTCAGATGGATTAGCAGTGACTATTCTACTAATAACATTTTTCTGTTTTCGAGGAGTCCAAATTCCCATGGATTCATTCCACACAAAATGTGTAGGAAATTCTTTGTAGAGTAAAGTCCTTGTCTTTTGATTTAACATATTCATTTTAAAAAATTCAGTTAACATTGTTCGGTGAACAAAGTCTTTATTTATAACTTTTGATAAATCATCTCTATTACTGTATGTAACTAATTGAGCATTCTTAATATGTAACTGTAAAGAAATTACTGTAGGAGTCATATCAAATAAATCAAAACTAAATATCCTCCACATAGCTTCAGGTACAAATATCCATATAGCTGATTGGCAATTTGTAATCTCATCAATAAAGTGCTCATTTGTTTATTTATTTAGCGTAAAATGAATCTAATCGTGCCCTTTATATACGTACTTATATAAATATTTAACAACTTTAACAGAAGAGCATATCTCTACATTAATTTGGCAATTATATTTAGCTAAAATGTAAGGATTATATGGTATAACCCATCTATTGTCTAATAAGCAGCCTTTTACTTTAATACTTATACTATCATTGCGACGCTTATAAAGTGGGTATGAATCATTACCTAACAAAGTATGTTGAATGTATTCTTTTGAGTATTTATTTTTACATACATAATTATTCTCTATGCAAACATTGTTAGGATTCAAATGCCCACAATGACCATGCATCATATGTTACACAACATTAGCATGTAAGTGAGGGTATTTATTTTGGTCTGGTATATCGCACGAGACAATTTCGTCAACTTGAGGGTTTCTACTCTTAAAACTTTGTTTAAATATCAGGAGGAAATGAGCATGAGGTAATCCTTTTTTTTGGAATTCAATTACATAAACATATACAACTATAGGACCTAACAATTATTTCTTAATCAAATCTGTTTTCAATTCTTCAAGCTTGGCACGAAATATGCGTACTGACAAATCTGACATATTTTGTATTTCATCATTATGTTTTAATTCACGTTTTATTTTTGGCCAATTTGGATTACATGTCATTGTCAAAAAGTCAGGTTTTCCATATCTCTGAACTAAAGACACAGCATCCATATATCTTTTAGTTATATTTCTAGGACCACCAATAAATCCAACAGGCAAAACTATTGATTTACCAATTTTATAAACTCTATTCTCACAATTTTGTATAGTGTCTACAATTCCCTGATAAAGTTCAGCTCTTATAACTCTTTGATTATTGCGAAAAAAGTTTAATCTTGCAATTTCAATTTTAACATACATGTCCACTACATATTGCTGTAAAAGTCTGCCAGTATGTAGAATCACATAATTGTCTACAGACCTGATTTGAATTTTGTAACAGTAATATTACCGAATTGATACAGTCATTCATTTCTTCCATGCCTTTAAAGCTACAAAAAATAAAAAAACAACGAAAAATAAGCCAAGATAAATAATTTATTTGCTAAAGAATAAATCATTATAATTAACTATAATTAATAAAATTTACCATGATCTCTATTTCCAAAAGTTGATCCGCTGAATTCACGTTATTAATGTCTACTAAATTTTTAGCGACTTGAACTTGTGAAGCATTGAGGTTTATCTTCTCAATACCTTCGTGCCATCCAAGTTCTTCATACAGGAAAAGTAATGGATATTGAAGTGGATCATAACAACCATAATAGTATTGAACTTTATTTGCATTACTTGAATGTTCATAAATTAATAAATCTCGAGGTCGAATATTTGCAGATGGGTCTTCATCAGCCTAAACTACAGTCACTTGTTCTGATGTTGGCATGTTATATATTCTTTGATCGAGACATGAATTACACCTCAGTAAAATACAACATGATTCTGTATTAGTAACTTCACTTAATGATAGAAAGAAGTTACAATATGGTTTTTAAAAAAAAATATTTATCAACTTTCTTAAAGTCAATTCACTAAACTTGTTTGAACTGTTGAGTCTGTTATGAACTTTATTTTCAGTATCGTAGAAGTATAACTGTAAATATGCAGGATTCCCATCAATCAGTATAAGTGGGTTTATGAAATGGTACACTTGTCCTTGAACTCTGAAAGTATAGATACCTTTATTATTTTTACACAATTCTCTGTCATATTTAACACCAAACGAAATGAATGTGGAATGATTGTTGTAACTACGAACAACTTTTTTAAAAGCGAGTGCCTCTTCTGATTTAAAAGTAAATAAATTATATAGTTCATGAGACATATTATATCATTGTAATTTTACTCACCCATCACAACAATAAAAGCTTTTAGGGTTTCTCTATAGAATTTTTTGCACCAAAATGTGTACAAATTGTACAAGATGGCAAGATATAAGGTTCAACATGAATACTTTTTGTATGAATTCTTTCTACACATTCATCAGTAAAATGAATATTTAATACACAATCATATCGCACATGATTACTTTCATGTGGATTCCCAATAACACTATTTTTATGAACAAATAAATCCATATTATAACCTAACAAGAGCAAAAAGGAAAAAAATTATTTGAAAAAGATTGTAAGATAAAAAGATAAAACAAACATAAATAACACAACAGCAATGGCAATGGTGATGAGAGGCATTTTTTAAAAGGTTGATTTTGTAAACAATTTAAATACTTGAAAAATATTGTACATAAGCATAACACTAAACTAAAGCAAAGGAAAATCTAAGTGAAAATCAAAGAACTTCATAATTAGAATCTATGTGCACACCAATGCTAGTAGAAACTTCATCAAATACAAAAACAGGATAACGTAAATAAATTAATGAAGAAAATTAATAAACATAAGTAAATAAATTAATGAAGAAAATTAATAAACATACATAAAACTATAGGTAATGAATTGAATATAAGAGTAATGAAATGTACAATAGATAATAAATTTTTTTTGACGTAGAATATAACAAAAGATACCCTAATCTTTGTATGTATATCGGCATCTTCACAAGCACATGACGAATAATTTTCTTCCACATTCACTGCATTTTCTTTAGCACAATATTCATCTGAAGAAATTCAATCGAAAGGATAATATAGGGAAAAACGTGTGCAAGATGGTAAGTTGAGACTAAGTTATTAATAAAGACAGACCTGTTAATCTGAAGCTTTGTACATGTCGATCAAGTTGCATTTCATACCTTAGATTTTTTGGTTGAACATTCTCTGCTTGTATACAAACATGCTCTCTTTTTTATTGAGCACGCCTGTTACTAAACCAATCGCAAACATTTTTTTCAGAGATATGAGTATGCGACGATAATAGAGAGATTATTTGTACAATTTTCGCATTGCTTGGAGTTTTATTCCCTCCATCAAATATGCATTGAAGAATATCAAGCTGTGTAGATGTGGGGATCTAACATTTTCTTCCCATCCTGACAAATAATTAACAATATAAATATTTCTGACTTTAAAATTTGATTGTAAGCTACATATAAATTTAAGAAATAAGAAAGTAAATAAATTAACTTACATTTCAAAATAAAAAAGTATTAATCTCAATTCCAAGTGTCAGGAGGATTATCAGCCCTTTTCACAAAATACTCAACATTTTTTCTTTTAACATCATCAAGTCGATTTCATAAGTTTTGTCCTAGTAAAAGTGTACTTTTTATACTACTTTATTGATGTCATTATTTTTATATTTTCTAAAATCTCAAATATATTGTTTTTGTTTACAGTTTCTATAAACATTGTGACAACCTTTCACCTCATGATTTTTTTTATGCTTGTGTATCTATTATTAAATTTAGTTATGTAAGTTAGTAAAGATATATTATAAGTATAATGAAGCCATAGATCTATGCTTGAATACAAAATGCAGAATTCAACTTTTCATTATCACCTTGAGGTAAATTTGCCTTCCGTTTTATTGCTGATTCCTGCCAATGCTAAATTGTAAAATAAATTGTGTAAGTTAGTACATGAAAAGATAATGAAGCACAGATATCCTTGAATAGAAAATATAGAATTAAAATTTTTATTGTGGTTGTCAGTTTTCTTACTAATCCTGCCAATTATTTAACTTAGATTTAGAGTTTAAATGCACAATTCTTACCAACTATGGGTTATTTGCATCTCAATCTTCAATCATTTGGTTAATTAATACCATAAAATTGTAAAATTTTAGTAAAGAATTTGAACAACCAAACAAGCAGGGATGTACGCTGCATTGACATCGAGAAGATTAAGAAGTCTAATTTGTCTTTGCAACATGTCGCTACCTCTAAATTTTAAAACAAAAAAATGAAAAAGTGCGGTGGTAAAAAATTAAGAGGTTTAGATTTTGGCGATACGTTATACATATTGGATACATTATAATTGAACAAATGTAGAGAGTTGTAACCAATCTTAGCATCTTAGCATTACATTATATTTGCATTGAATAAATGCAAAGAAATACATTATATATATTGCATTGAAAGATAAGCGTACCAAATCTTGAAAATTCTTCAACCAGAAATTTAGAATTTAGTATGAGATTAATAGTGAAATTCAACTACAGATTCGAAAATTGTCAAGGTCAAGTTTTTGAGGAGAGGAAAGTAGACTAAGGAATGGATGTGTGAGTAGATTGAGAAAATGTGTGTGAACGATAGATTGAAAAGGCATGGAGGGGTGTCGTATAAAAATGGAGGAACGACAGTTAAACGGAGTACATACATCTTGTCAACTTATTTTAATATATAATATATTATAATATAAATAAAAACAATGCAGAAACAAATTGGGATGAATTGAGAAGTGTCCGCACAGCGCGGACACTCTTTGCGCAACGCGGGAGAATTCATCCCGCATGTGCGGAGAGAAGTCTTCGTAGGGCATGGAGAGACTCTCCGCATTGTATGGAGAGAAGTCTCTGCGCTGTACGGAGAGTACATCCCATTTTTTAAAACTCGGTAATACCTATCTTAATAATTTTGTCAAAACCCAAAAATGTCATTTGTCAAGACTTTTTCTTATTTTAAATCATACATTCGCTCACTTTTTTTTTATACATACATGCAGCTTTTCTTTGTTTGTGGATAACTTAATAGATAGAAATAGGAAATTTCCCTTTATTTCTTGATAGATTCCCTTTCTATCTCTTCCAAAAAGAATTATTTTTAAATGTATGTCTTTCAAAAAGTCGAGAATGACAGTTCCTCCTCCTTGGGAGGTCCAAATAAATGACTGGTTTTGAATTGGCAAATAAAATTGCATGCATTCCATTGTAAACACATTTAAGCACATAGCAAAACATTTTATACCTAGTAATTTGAATAAAAAATAAGCATACAGAAATTTAAATTTTGTGCAAATAGAAATCTCCATAAATCAATTTTCATGAGTTCACAACACAACTTTCTTTAGCTGTCAAATGGTAGATGCGGCGAACTTAACAATATTTTTGTGAATGTGGAAAAGGTTGTTTCTTACTATACATCTGTCAACTTTCAAAACTTTCGAAGCAAGAGAAGACAAAGTAAGAATTGCCTTGAATATATCAATACACTGAGAAATAAAGCTATTGTTACAATTTTCGGATTTGCTAGAAGAATTACCTTGAATATTCAAATTACACATACTTGAACAATAAAGCTATTGTTATTCAAGATAATAGCATTGGCAAGCCACTTGATACGATGTTAAGTTAAGAGTTCTACAATGCCCTTCTTAATAAAGTCGTTTGGGTTGTTTCTCTAGTCCATCTGGTAATTTCTCTGCTATCGCTAGTCATCCTTCCTATAGTACGGTCTTCTTAAGCACCTCCTAAGTAAAACAATTTATGAGAAAAAAGCTTTAGCATATTATTGCATTAGGAAAAATAAATAACACACTTGTCTTCGTGCTTTTTAGGCAGACTCTGCATGCATCTTATCAAATGAATTTTCAACCCTTGATGAGATTAGAAGCTATACACATCATAAAAAGAAAAAGAAAAACGTTAAAAGAAAGAACATTTTTAGCAAATTAATCGAACTATTTCAGACTATGTTCTCACTTTTTTGGTGTTACGCTTAAACTTTAATTCAGCAGATTAAGCAGCAGTTCTAGCTTGTAACTAAAAACCACTCCTTTTCTAGAATGAGAAAGCCATGTCATTGATGGTCATATGGCTACAAAGCAAGAATATCAACTTATAACTTTCTTATAACTAAATAAAAATTTGAACATAAAACATAAATAATGTGTATACTTTTGGAAGCTATTGAGCTATCGTTAAAAAAAAGTTCTTAACAACTTCTTTTGCTAAGCTAAAAAGTTTAGCTATAAGTAAATAAGAACTTTTTTAACGATAGGGCAAAAAATATAGCATATCTAAACTTATTTAGCACAAAAAGCTTTTTTAACCTTAGATAAACATGCTTTTAATGAAGCTATGAAGTCATTAGAGACTTACCATAGTTATCATGTGAATAAATTCTTTGAGACTTCAAGCGACTTCCACCCGAATTAAACACCAAAAATATAAACATTAAAGAAGTGAATTATAGGTGTCACAAGAAATAGGAAAAGTTTTCCAATCTCTAATAGTTTTAATTACATGTATGCTCATATAAGAAAAGTTTTCCAAACTCTTATTGTCTTAGTTATATATATGCTCATATAAGGCTATTCCAAATGTGGACATTTGACATGTGAGCATGAAGGAAATTGATTTCATATGTTACATTTCTCTTTATGACTGTGGGAGTTTCTTCAGCTGTGTTCTTTAGTATGAATCAGATGAGTATAATAGATATTTCTAGCAATTTTTTGCACAAATATGGTTATCCATTAATAGCAGGATCAACGAGGATGTAGAAAGTATTCATTATAGCAAATATCCACTACAATCTTTCTTTAGTATATAGTCATCATGCCTGGAGAAACTGATTCTATTGGATATCCAAAAATAAAGCATTCTATGTATTTTATCAAAAACAAAAATTGCACAGTTTGGCCTATAGAAGAAAATTTTTTATGTTAGATTAAATTAATATTATAAATAAAAATTAAAGTAAGCAACAAATGAAGTAAATAGTACTCACCCATTATTTGCACAAGGCAGGTAAGGTATGCTGTCTATTTCCATCTGTTTGTTTCTATTTTTCCTTATATCTCGGCTGATGGAAAACTCTGACACTAACAATAATTGGACCACATTTAACTCGTGAGTGCATTCAATTTCAAATCCGAAATCTAGAATTACACATTCCTTTGAAAGAAAGATGCAACCGTCTTTGATAAGCTGCTTCAACAGTTTTAACTCTAGGTCAAGATTCTAATAAAATAAATGAATGTAAATTAAATATATTAAGTATGTAACGAAATTTATTATGATGAATGAACTTTACTAACCACAGTATTCATATCTTGTGTTGTATCCATTATAGCTTTCAATGTATCTCTTCTGTACAGATTGCCAGATCCATCATCCCAATATGCACTGTATAAGATAATTAAAATTAGTTTGAAATAAATCAAAGTAAAATTATAATATTCAACTTAATTAAATTGGTTACCTGGATGGATTTTTTATTACTCAATATCTAATTATTGTGTATCTATCTATAAGATAATCTTTTAAAGGATAACTTGTCGTTGAACACTGCATCTTTTTTTCTTTACCTTTTTTTTCTTTTGTTGACCTTTCAACGTCTTCAATATGTTGAGATGTCGAGGCATGCTTTGGAATTGGGCTCCCATGGATAGGAACATCCTGTTGGAGGAAAGCTATAATAGCTTCCATGCTCGATTCCTGATAATTTATTCAGCATATTGATATTTTTGTTCATCGATATATGATCTCACTGCAATCAAACTGGTATCCACGTAATTTTGCATGCTAGATTGCATGTCTTGGTAGTGTTCTTGTTGCCACTGTTGCTGTTGTTGAAAGTGGTCTTGTTGCCACTTCTGCTGTTGTTCAAATAATTCTTTTTGGTTCTGAAGAATTGCTTGGTAGTGGTTTTCTTGTCCTTCAACAATCTTTGTTTTCAAGTTGTTGCTCAAACTTGATACATTTGATATTACATGCTGCCTATGTATATTCGGCATCTCCTCCATTTCTTTTCTAGTCACATAATTGGAGCCAATAGAAGTAGAACTTTGGCCAGCTCCAACTGAACTATATGTCATAGGATCTGGCATGTTGTTAGTGCTACTTGGGATTTATTGTACTACATTTTTTATTTATCCATTCACAATGTCATCTAGTATATTATGTTGATTATCATGTGGCATTGAAAGAGTTGTATATACTACAGTGTTTGCAATTCTTCCTTGGTAGGTTGTAAGACTGCAATCACTTGAATCTGTAATTAAAATATTTAAATGAATTGTTGTGACTTTTGTTTGGATAAGGACAAAAAATAAATTTAAATGCATAATCTAATGTAATAAAAAAATAAAATAAAATAATTAAATTACCTCTTCGTTATCCAAAAATTGCCTAACTTTTTTCTCTGTAAAAAATTTATTCGGCTTCCATCTATGCATTCTTAGACACTATAATGTTTTGTATCTATGACTTCCAAATTTTTGTCCAATATGTGGAAAGCTCCATATATCCAATACTGAAACATAATTAAATATTAGATACGAGTAAACTAAATTATATATAAACTATATTTAGATTAGTGAAAAATAAAAGAATAGAAGAAAATACTTGGAATGCAAGTTGATATCTGTGTAATGAATATTTATATTCATTTTGCTGATTTTCTTGCAGTCTCTGTACTCTTTCCAGTTGGGATTCTTGCAGTGAGTTTAATAAAACAAAATATGTTGTATGATGGAAACTCAAGGAAGTCGTTAAGCTGCTCAACCATGCCTAAAGTTCTGTAATCAATATATATCTTCAGGTAGGATTCAAAACACACTCTACCAACATCACCAAGCTGAGTTTAAATTTATCTTCTTGATATTCACAAAGATGAAATGCTTCAAAAAGCATCATCATACTAATTTTTTTCGTACTATAAAAATATTGATTTCTAAGTCGACTATTGTTGAAGTCAAGATTAACGGATACCTCATTGCAAGGTAATCTGATGATAAGACAAAACTCTTGCAGACTAAAGCGGGCCAAATGATTATCTAATTTCACCCAAATTTCATTGTTTTTGCTACAATTTAAAAGTCTCATTATGAATTTATGAACTAATTTACTACTGAATCGTTGTTCTTCCTTTGCTTTATAAATTACTCCACATATAAATCCATGAAAATTACTACACAATAAAGGTGCTTATTAGTCTACGTTGATAAGCTCCAAAAAATCTCTAAGATATTGACAATTTGAAAATTGAGTGATTGTGGCAGCAAACAACTGGTTTGAAGATAGTATATATTCCAAAGACATCTACACAAATTATTTAAAAAAAACACTATTTAATAGAAAAATTAATTTGAATTTGAAACATTTTTTCGGGGTGGAAATTTGAAAAGGGCGTGTTTAGCGGAGACATCGTGTCTCCGTGCACGTGGAGACACGGCCACCGTGTCTCCATGTGCACTCGTGTGTCTCCGTGCGAAGACCAGATCTCTGTTCAGCACGGAGATCTGGTCTCCGTGCACCCATGTCTCTTGAGTGGGGAGACACTGTGTCTCCACGCGCATGGACAATCTTCGTGCTGTGGGAGATCTCTTCGTGCAACACGAAGACAAGGCACGTGCTAAGAAAATTATTACTTACCTTTTTCAGATTTGGTGCAGTGAAGATGGTGAAGCTTCTTCTTCTTAAGTGAGTTTTCTTTGAGTGAGTGAAATGTTTGTTAGTGTAAGTGTAAAAGGTTGTATATTTGTAATAATAATGTGTAGTGCATTTAATTTAACATTTGTTAAATCTTCAAAATAATTTTACATTCATCATTATAAAAAATATAATCTTATGAAGTAGATGAGCATTTAATGAAGTAGATGAGTATCTTTAATGATGAATTGATGAGTTATTAATAACATGCCATTTTTATTTA
>CAIGRB010040615.1:7731-28179 GCA_903798255.1 Fraxinus quadrangulata
ACCAAACCACTTGCTCACTCGAGATTCTTGTTCCTTAGAGACAAGCTTGGAGTAATAGAAACTCACTCCACCTTGAGGGGGGGAATTGAAATATGTCTACCTACATGAATATGTGTACAACCGGCTGAGGCAACTAATTCACAGCACCATTGTGCCTGCTGATAGTTTCCTTATTTTCAGGAGTGGAATGCAGATTCAGTTATCCATGTGGCACCTTATCCTCTAGAATATTTTTGTATAGATGATGCTTGTATATGTTGATTGTATATAAATACCAATGCCATGAAAGAACCGCATATAATAGAATTTTTCAGTCAAAAAGGCCTATTCCAATTTGTAATTTCTATAATTCTGGTTCTTGTTTACGAGCGTCCCTCGTCACATACATTTCGCCTGACTTAAAATACCGTAATATTTAGCCCATGATAAATACCTGGAGACTTGTATTAGCTCCTGCTGATATGTTGCTTGAACGAGGTTGAAATCCAGTTTAGCACACACAAGCAGAATAGGATTCATGTCAGAATTCTTGCCGTATACGTTTATGAACCACCTTGACTCCGCCCGAGGTATGGTTCTGTGCAGCGGGAGCTCCAAGGCATGTTGCACCAATAGAGCAAAATATTGATCAACAATTTGATCCTGAAGATGTTTGATAGTGAATTCTCTTGCCACTTCCAGGGTAGTTTCGCCTTCTGTTGACAGGAAGGAAGCTTCATACAGTTGTACCAATCCCTTTGAATCCTCACTTAGGCTTGGCTTGAAATCACCCTTTTCACTCTTGAAACAATCAAATATATCTGCAATGAGCCAAGTTTTCGAAGGTATAAGTGCAGAAAAGAAAGAAAGACAAAAATAAAAAAGCGTTTTTTTCCCCACCTTGAGAGACATTAAAGCCATGTTGTCTTAAAAGTCTAAATTCCAAAGCTGTAGCATACAAATTCTTATTCCTTGGCTCGTGATTTTCTCTATATTTTGTCAAGATATGCTTAATTTCATACTCAAAATGGTAAGATAATCCCAGCCTAAAAACATAAAAGAGTAAACTTTCCATACAGAACATGTAAAGCTATTAATAACAAAAAACGCAAGCTAGTGCTGATGATAATTACCAGGTATTCATTACTTAATGACTGCACAAAATCGAAATCCCAGATGGGAGGCTTGTAGTTTCCTGAGCGCCTAATCTCAGTCTGATTGCAAGAGTTGATGGCCATTGAATTGTGATTTTTTTTTGCTTGTAGTTCTATTGTAGCCGATATGAGATTATATAGACAAGCCATGCATAGCTGGCCTGTTCTGGGCCGCCTCTGTTTGTGGGGTGGGGTGAGGTGGAGTGGAGTGGGGTTGCAGCATAGTCAAACGAAGAATATTTAATGAGTAATGTTATGTAGCTCCACTGTGATTACAATCCCAATCTAGGTCACCTTTGCTTAAATATATATTCTTCTTTGCTTAACATTGTACAAGATCATATTGTTCAAGCAAAGAACAATATGATCTTGTGTAGCATAAATAATATATACTTAAATATTTAACAATTAAGTCCAAGTTAAGAAAGCCTAATATATATTCCTCTTTGCCTCGTTACTAGTCGTTAAAATCCCACGAATGTACAATGTTGGAGCTAAGTAATAAATAATGAGTGAGATATTGTTTCATGAAGACTAAGTATTTAATCGAATAACAAGATTAGATGAGATTTATGGTTTATATTAACAAATTAACGTAAAGCTACTATGAGTAATCAAATCTAATCCATCCAATTTGAAATGTTATGAAAATTAATTAAACAAACACCAAGATTTTGAATCTCCTTATATTTATCATTAGTCAACGATACATATTTGTATATGAAGATCAATGTTCTTAATTTGTTTAATAATTTTTACACGTAGAATTAAATCTATCTTTACATACAATCCTCGTATATGTCTTTGAAAGATGTGAAACAACGATGCATTAAATCACAAAAAAATTAAAAACTTAAAAAATTATATAAAGCATGATTTTTTTGCTTCAAGATTTAAAATTAATTTTCATTATTGAACAACAATTCGAATCAAATTATTCTATCTAGAATGGTCCAAGTTAAGAAAATCTATTATATATTATCCTGTGGCTAAAATAAGTTCTTGAACAACTGTCTTTCTTCTTCCAACTTCTCCGCAGCCTTGACTGTATAAATTTCTTCCGATTGGTTTCCACATCTCTCTTGCATTTTCTTCCATATGCAGTTTCCGTGCACGAGGCTGCTTCCTTTTTTTCATTTAGTTAAAACATTTTAAGTTGAAATTTGCACTAGCATGCATATTTAGAATTATGTATGTACAAAATCTTTTAAGTATTATTAACTTATTATTAAAGGAAACAAATCAAATTGTAACTAATTGTTTAGAATATACATTTACTTCACAAAGGTAATTTAGGTATATCAAAATCATTTTAGATTAAAATATGATTCAAAAACTGCTCTAGGGTGAGTGATAATAAAAAATAGAAGTACGAGATGTTAGTGTGCTTTTGTAAACGTAAAAAGTGATTATGCTACTGTCTTAAAATTCTAACTATTTTTTTAATATAGTCTTAAAAAAATATTAATTGAGGAGTAGTCCAGCAAAATGTATGTACAATGAGACATCTTGAAATTGGAGTATTCATTTGAAAAACACATGTGACGTGGTATAATATAATAGATGGTATAATCAGATTTATATTAAAAATGCATATTCTTCTTCTAGATTCTAATTGGTTTACAAGAAGCTATTAGGGAGTCTTGTCTTCTAGAATTCTAGCTTTTAACTTTTCTTAGATGAATTTGACAATCAAATAACTTGTTCATTTCAAATTCCAAAAATAATCTTTTTTACATATTGTCTTAGTATCTTAATAATTATTTTTAGCAAAGTAGAGGGACTAAGGTGCAATTTCTATTAAAATCAGCAACTAGTTCACGAAAAAAACCCTGAACAGGAGCCACAATTACCTTGGGATTTTGTTATGATATTTAATAAAAATATTGTGAGTGTTATAAACTGAGAGAAAAGAAAATGGAGTAGATAGAAGTCAATAAACTTGTGTGTATTATAATGAAAACTAAAGCCTCATATTTATAGAAAATAATTAGGGATATAATGATAATAATTTCTAAGGCTGTTGGAGTACAACTGTCATTCACTAATAAACTTACAATTTATAACACTTCCCCTTGAATGATATATTACAAAATACATGCCTCATTAAAATCTCATTTGATAAAAATTCAATGGGACAAAAATACCAAACGAAGGGAAAAGAGTTCATCTATTTTGGCATATTAAAAATAAATGTTGCCTTATTAAAACCTTATTAGGAAAATTCGGTGGGAAAAACCTAAGCAATTGAAAAATAGTACAACTACTTTCCTCATGTTGATCATTGAAAATTTTTAAGTCGACACATTCTAATCTCATGAACCAGTTTCTTAAGTGTAGATGTCGGATGTGATTTTGTAAATAAATTAGCTACATTGTCAATTGAGGGAATTTGTTGAACATTAATGTCGTCCTTTTTCTGAAACTCATGTGTATGGAAAATTTTTGGAGAAATATATTTCGTCATTTCACATTTGATATTTCCTCATTTGAGTTGTACACTAAAAACTGCATCGTTTTCATATAAAATTGTTGGACTATCTTTTATTGAAGTTAATCTGCATGATGCTTGGATATGATAGGTAATGTTTATAAGCCATACACATTCTCTACCGCTTCACGGATTGTAATAATTTCAAAATAATTTGAAGATGTTTCTGCTAAGTTTGCTTCATAGATTTCCATGATATAATCGTTCCTCCACGTGTAAACACATATCCATTTTGTAATTTAGTTTTATGTGGATCAGAGAGATAACATACATCTACATATCCAACTAAAGCAGATCCCGACTTTTGAAAATAAATTAATCATAAATCAATAGTACCTTTCAGGAAATGAAAAATGTATTTAATACCATTCCAATGTCTTTGAGTTGCGAGTTACTATAGAGCTATACCTTGCAAAGAGATTTACAGAAAAAATTATGGTTGGTTAAGTGCAGTTTGTAAGATAGGTTAATGCTGCAATTCCATTAACATATGATACTTCATGACCAAGAATATTTTCTCCATCTTTAAGTGAACGAAATTGATCTTTTTTCACTTCAAATGATTGAACAACCATATGTGATACTAATGGACGTGCATTATCCATATAAAAATGTTTTAAGATTTTTTTTATTTATATGTAAATTGATGAATAAATAATCACTCTGAGAAGTGTCAATCTACAATACGAGACAAAGTTTAATTTTTCTCAAATCTTTTATTTCAAATTATTTTTTCAAATAATTTGTAGTTTTGTTGAGCTCTTTCAAGAGTCTCATATATAGGAATATTATTTTGAAGGTAAATATTTTTTATGTTTTGGACATTCATCATACAAAGAACATGCCTCATTAAAATCTTAGGAAAAATCTTGTGGAAACAATCCTAATGAATGAAAAAGAGTATATTATTCTTTTAAATACGCTACAAAAGTTGTTTTATTAAAAATCTTGCCAAGAAAATTTAATGGGACAGAATCTTGATCAAGGAAAAAAGAGTACAATGAATATTTACTTCCTTTTATGATAATATTAGTTGGATTATATGTTTCGGGGAATATTAAATCTTTCAAGGTAACATTAATAAACATGCCCATGAGATGGTTATAGTCGAATTTATTATATACATATCAAATTTCATACATTATCATACTAATAAAATAGAGATTTATAATTATATACATTGTATGATAATTTATCTATTTACATAAGTTTTCACGAAATTCATTATATAAAAAGTCATACATCTCATATTGCGACTTTACTTTTCTATTTTTGTTTTGCATAAGTATACACATTTAGGTATTTAGATTGTAGATCCAAAAACTTTAGATTTCTCTAATAAGTTCAATTTTACTAGAATCGCATCCAGAATCTTCGGGCTTCTCTTATAAATTCAATTTTAATATAATCGCGTCATTTTATTTGACCAATCATTACTTCGATCTATATATTTCGACAGATTTATTTCGATTCCCCACTATTCATAATATGATGTGTTACATCATGTACAAAAGTGTTGTCGACGACTTTTTATTTTCGATTCTATTTCGTTTTCACAACGACATAACTGGTTAAGATATCACAATTTTTAATATTTCAAGTAACTGAACCTTTTATGGGGTTTTACATTTTGTTATGTCTATATACATTCCAAGGGTTTATACTTTCTTAATAGAACCATCTTTACTAATTGCTCCATTTTCGTTTGGAGATTTTTATATTAGAATCGAATACATTACGCTTCAAACGTGTCATAAATTTATCAAATATAATATTAACTAATTGTCCTTCAGGACATTAGTTTATGTTGGAGCATCTAAAGTTGGTGTGTGAGATATTGTTGATCTCATTAGTTAATAAATATATCTAAATAAATTATCTTTCAAACTTCTTCTTCAAATTATCTTTTGCGATGATTTAGATAATGATGTATTTGTACATTAGTTCCAATTTCTTAATTCTTTCTCCTAGTGTTGAAATAATTGTATAATCAAATTGGCAATCATTTTTACTGCGTTATAAAATATCACCAATTTGGAATAAATGTTCAAATTACGTATTTATTCTCAATATTCTTTACCTTTCATCTCAGTGCAATATGGTAAATTAATTGTACATATATTGCATCATCAAATAATTAGATAAAGAAATCAGACTCGACCATAATCCATTTATAACAAGGAAATCTTGATAATTTATTCTCAATATTCTTTACTTTCCATCTCAGTGCATTGTGATAGAATAAATATACTGCACTATCAAAATAATTAAATGAAAAAAATTAGGATCTAATCATAAACCAATTATAACATGGAGAACTATGATATTGGCATGATGCATAATAGCATTCTCTAAACAGAAAATGGGAAGTACATTTTAAGCAATAATGTTAAACCATTGATCGACATCTCAGCTAACACTTATCAAAAGTTCAAAATTAAGGATCACTAGTATTAATAAGACACATCATTTTGATTATGTGATTTGAAAATTATACTCATAATTTAAAATTTGAGCAGTAATTTCGCAAACTTCAGGTTCCGAATATCATGCAATCATCTAGTAATTGTATCAAAACTATTAATTATAATTAATATCTAGACGGTCAACGTGAAGGATGACACAACTCATATCACCCAATTAATTTTCATAGAGAATTCAATCTCTATTTCAGGTAATGACGATCAATGACCTAATAAAAAAACAAACATCATATATGAATTCTTTGGATTGAAAAATATTCAGTTCTTCATTAAATGTCCATTTGAATTTTAATTTTGCATCATTATTGATCCAATGATGATCTAACTGGATATGCCAAATAATAAAATATAAAAGTCATTGAACTTCTGGTTCAACATAATATTTATCACAATGGTCATTAGAGTTTAGTATAGTATACCAATTAAGAAACACTATTAAAAACTTTATAAGTTTCTCTTTTATTCAGTGGAGAACAAATTATTAGTAATGGTTCGTTTATTCCTGTCGGCAGTCGCGCGCCTGCCGCCGAACTGCTCCTCAATCGGCGGGTCACAAATCTGGCCTCCATTTTCTCAATCCGTCTCTGATTTGGCCAAAAATCAAGCAAAACAGATCCGGCAGTTTCAAAAAAATTCCAATTTTCTACCTATATTTCGTTTGAAACCACTTACAGCTAGTTTTTCTCAATTTAACAGATTTCTTAATGATACAAGCTCTAATACCATTAGTAGCTGGAAACACCTAGAAATCTTGAATCTGGACTTAGAAAAATCACCTAACGAATACCAACCAAAGCTTACTCGACAGACAACGTTGCACTTGGTTGTCACATTTTCACCCCACACGGACGAACTATGGTGATTGGTTTACACCTACAAAGGAAGAGTAGAATGTAGATGGCAATTGAAACTTCGAGAAGAACCAAAGCCAACCAAAACCTCACATTTTCTCCCAATGCAACACACACACATAGCTACCAAATGAAGAAGGAAATAGATATATAGCCAAAGCCAATTAGGTCACCTCCAATTGGTCTAAAAGGTAAGCAATTGGGCCAAGTTACCAAATGGACCAAAGACAAAACCAACATAAATGGGCTAACTCACATATCACTATCCAAATCTAAACAACAAATGGGCTAACTCACAAATGGACCATCCTAAGTGAATTGGTTGTTTTAGAGTCGAGCCAAACACTTTGGTTTCGATAAGTTATCCAGCATCGTTTTAAATCATCGTCCGAATTTATTGAGTATAAAAATTCAACAAATCTCCACCTTGATATACAATCAACATGTAACAAATAAACACAGATTATATCCATTCATTCCATATTAATGTGCGTCACCATTTCTATTTCATAATTAGTGAGACATCATTTAATTTCTAAGTTCTTCCATTTAGTACTTAAGCTTGAGGAAGACTTCAAATTCTATTATTTTCGTTTCTCATTGGCGACACTAATGCAAATAAATATCAAACATAGTGGGGCACAAAATTCCATTAACAAATTTCCTTTCAAAAGGGAGGACATAAATTAAGGTGTCTAATAGTAATGTATGCATATTTGTTGCTACAGGTTCAGAGATTAGGATAGACTTAACTAAGTTAACTATAAAGTTATTCGAATCATCGTGACTTTGCTTGTGTCCAAATATAATTTAGTTTCGAATGACTCCATTTATTGCGTAAATGATGCCGATGATCTTTTCAATTGACTAACTACGTAGCATTACTAATTTAAATTTGCAGGAAAGAGACTTCAATTTCTGAAAACCAAATTCTCAATCATATCCTTCGAATGAGGGTTGGAATTCTTGTTTGTCAAAAGTCGACACGTCAGACGATTTCTATAAATCATTAATTGCTAGACTTAATTGTTCAGTTACCAAATTTTCTGCTCCAAAAATTAATTATTTTATTGGCAAGTACATTAATCATATTTAATTACTTTCAAATTCTATATGGGTTGCCATTAAATCGGACTTGTCACCAAAATATGAAGGAAATAAGAGATTGAGAAAAATTAACAACTAACAAAGACATAAATTTGGCTAAACTTTGCAGTCCATTTCAGAAGTTGTTTACGCCCAAAGAATTACGCGGTATTGTAGTGTAGATTTGGTATATCGTATCCACAGGGAGATGGAAATGTTGTCAAAGATTCCAAAAACTTAGAGTTCCCGTGAATTTGATGAAATGAATTTGTTTATTGCATAAAAATGTAAATGCCACCGGAAGTAAAAATGGGATTTAAGGTTATATGTAAAATAGTGAAGTTTCGAAATTCCCTCAACTAGATTGGATCAATCAACATCAATAATTCATGCATTCTCTACTCAATTAGAAGTTTTTATCGTAACTTTCTAATCTGATGATTTAGTAATACAAACCAATTTAATTCCACGTGTAATCCTAAAATTTATGTTTCCCAAATCACAATCCTACATTAATTTATTGAAATCAGATTCAACAAGAGACTATATATTTCTAACATATAGCAGTAATTAAATCACACCAATAAATGATTTGAAATTGAAACTTAAACCAATACTTTAATTATTCAATGGAAGAAACATGATTAAATCCATGAAAAATTGAATAAAAGTTAAGTTAAACTCAAATCTGATTTAAAGTAAGAAAAACATAAACCCTAAAATTATTTAAACATTGAAAAACACATTACATGAATAAATGATGTCGAAATATCCAAATCCAATTGAGTTCCTTCGTGGCTTCACCAATATTTTTAGCTCTCTATGTGTTTCTTGAGTCAAAAATATGGAAGAAAGGTGTAAAATCCGGCTTGGAGGCGTTCTGAGACGTTAAGGGTTTAAATATGATTCAAAAATTAGGTTTTCAAACGTATTTTAATTAAAGAAGGAAAAAAAATACGTCCATTTTACTCTATCCGACCGCATGAGTCGCATAGAGCAAATAAATTGGTCTTGGAATTCTCTGAAAATAGTCATGCGATCACAGTTGTATTTTGCCTATGCGACTGCATAGTTTTAATAACTATGCGGTTCTTCCATTTTGGTCCCGAAACTTGATTTTCTTGGTTTTTGACCTCTATTCTTAATCCTTCTTCATCTTATGACTCATGTCTTCGACCAATTAGTTTCCGCTTCTTTCAAAACCTCATTTTCCCTTTCGAGCCATCTTTTGGATATTTGCAATTTAGTCTCTGAACTTTCGTTTCCTCCAATTTGGTCATTTTTCACTTGTTTCTCTTTATTTCCGCTACATTCGTCATTTTGTCCTGCAAAACATGAATTTTATATAATTACGCTATATTCTAACATTTTAAATCAACAATTACTCATGTTTTAATAATAAAATATGTATGTAAAACACACTTATCAATCCTCAAGTCCCCTTCAACATACCCACTAAATATAAATTTTCATTTCATTGCTAATGAGTAAACCTATTGAGTGACAATATTATGTGTCCCCAATTGAATATTTAGAAAATTTTGCTTTTTATCATGAAAATGACATTCAACGGTGGCAATCCCATTTGCTATCAGTATCATCCGCTTTTATCACATCTACCCATTATTCACATCATGTATTGAGGAATACTTGAAAATAGTAGACAAGTGTTCAATAATTTTTTATTTAAAAAAGGTGACATGTTGACATCGATTTTTACACCCTCCACGTGGCTAAAATTCTCGGGTTCACTTGCGTCTATATAAGCTCATTTCCTACACACTTTGACAAATCGTTAGTCACCCATGACCTTCTTCGATAGTGGGGGAGGCGGCTAATAGCACTCCAACAATCAAGCCAATTGATGGCAAGAAATATAATGAGTAGGGGATGACCTTTAACGCGGAAGCCACTAAAGTGTTCGAACATTGGAAATATGTATTAATATAGAAATGAAAGCAATCTTACAATGTCTGAGAGTTAGAATTGCATTACCTTCAAATGGAAAAAAAAGTGTGTGGGTTTATATGGTGGTAGAGGTAAGATATTGACCTTTGGATGAGAAGACACGTTGCCTCATCTGATGATCGAGGCGTCTCTTGTCTTCTCCTAGGTATCAATACGTGAGTCATAGGCTAACATGCATTTAATGCGGCAATTAATGCTCTCTGCAAAGTGGGTTTAAGACTTGACCTTTAGACATCTATTGTAGAGACGTCACATCAATCAATCATAAGTAAGTATGTTCAAGAGATCTCCTTGGAAGGTGCGAAATGGAAAATGCTATTTGTGGAAGAGGAGATTGGAAGCCTTGCACTTCTTCGTGCGGTAGATGTAGCACCTCAATTCCAACTTGGGAGAGTCATCCCTCAAAGGCACATTGGATAAAGTGATCCATTACCTCGGCATAGTCCCATCTTCAGACCTTATGATCTCAAGCTTGGAAAGTGAGATCTTAAAGGTCAAATTCCTATTCCAACAAGCACAAACCTTGTGTTGGACACTCGCAATAGGTTAGCCCATGCGATTGCGCGGTGTTTTTGGCCAAGAAGATACTTATTTTCTTATTCGAGTCAACTTCTATTTGGAAAAAAATTTGGGCATGAGTTTTGACTTAAGGGTCTATAAATAGAAACCTTCGTCCATCATTTAAGAGGCTCTTGGGATACAATATATATCATTTTTATGAAGAGAAGAGTCAAGAAGGAAGCCTATGGATGGAACATGGATATTCTTTACAAACTTTGAAGAAGCTTTGGCTACAAAACGTAAAATACGATATCACGTTCAAACATCAACTACTTGGGTTGAAAAAAAAGGAGAATTAAGGAGATGGATCAAGGAGCCATTGAAGAGATTCAAGATTTTTTCCATCTTCTTTCCAAACTTTAATTACGGGTGATGTTATATCAATTCAATTGGGATTATTGTAATTATAAGATACTTGGCTAATTATATAAATGCTAGAATATTGTTGAACCCTATATTTTGATGTATTGATATTAATTTCCATATTTTGACATTAAATGTGTGTTTGGTTTAGAATGATTTTTAGGAGTTTAAAATATTTTCAATTACTTAATCACTAATTAAATTGTTATGTGATTTTTATTGACATTTGAGAGAAGGAATATTAATTTGGTACGTAGTAAAAATCATTGTGAAGTTTGATAGATGATAAAGATATACATCTATACGTTGCAAGATCCTTTTGAATGTTCTTATGATTTAATATATCTTTAAATATTTACACCTTTCATAGGGATATATAAGGGGGTCATATATAAGAATATGTTTAATTCTACTCGGGATGGATTATTAAACAAATTAAGAACATTAATCCATATTCGAGTAAGTGTTGTCAAGTAATGGGATTGATATTAAGATGTGGATGAATTTGAGGCGATTCAAAGTCCTAGTGCTTTCCACTAATTAAGTTATACACGCTTCCCATGAGTTAGAACATTTTGGTGATTAGATTAGAAATTAGTTTAACTACTGTCAATCTCAACCAATCTTGTTATTTGACTAAAGTTAGGCTTGATTAGAAACTAGATTAAATAACTATTCATCATGGGATCGATACTCGGACACATGTCTACTTTATTATTTGTTTATGACATCGTGCACTTACACGATTTAGCACAATAAGTTTTTGGTTTCATTTTTTAGGATCGAATTCGCATCAAATAGTTAGGATATTTATCTAGTTCAATATTCGAATAAAAAAATTAAAAGTGATTTTAATTATGATCATATATATTAGAAATCTACTCAGAACAATTAAAAGTGCACAAATAAAAAATTTAGGATTTTAACTGATTTAGGGAAATTATTAGAATTCACGAGTTTACCATAGCTATCCCATTAGTCTCCATCACCAAACTCTGACAATAATCAATTATATGTACGTCGAATTCTTCTAAATTAATGGATATACCTCTTTTGAGTTCAAATAAATCATACTCAATTAATTCAAGTCACTATAGTCTATGTAAATCAGTGTAAGCCTTAATTAAGAACATTTATTCACCAAAGAATTCATTTAATGACATAAAAATTAGTAATAGTGTATCTCTACCTTTTACCCAAATCTTGATTTTTAGTACTTGGTCTGAACAAAAAACTAGCATCTCGGCTCATTGCGTTCACAAATCAACAAATTAGTGATCAAATAATTTAAGAAGTAAAGAAAAGTAAGTAAAAACAATATATAAACGTTAGTTGATGATCAAAACATAACAACTAAAGTTAAGGTTAAAAACTAAGCTACGTCATTCATTCTAACTATTAATTTAGTTACACAACAGATGGAAGAAAAATACACGTATCTTTTCCTCTTTTCTCTTGTTTGTGCTATGTATAAACTTTGTGTAAGCCCCTCAATTTTACTTAGAATATGTTCTTACATAGTAATCGAATTGCTTTGAAAGTCGTGCCTAAAAAAGATCAATGTAGCCCCAAAAATAAAACAACAAAAACCATAAAAATCATTCGACTAAGTAGCTGCCAACGTGCTATTTTTTTGCAACCACAATTTCCTTACCTAGGACGGTACCGCAGTTGGATAGCGAAATTCGGCATTCACTTCGGACGGTGGTGGGGCCACGGTCTTCATACTACAGTCTGTCCCCTTACTTTCTGATTGTTACTCTTATGTCTCATTTTCACTTTTTTGTTGGTTTTAGTCCTTTTATCCAAATCTTCAATATGGATCCTATAAATTCCAAAAGCTTCCAAGTTGGTCCCCCAACCTCCATATCATCTGAAATGGTCATTCTCAAGTTTGAAAGTGTTCAAACTAGTTCTCAAACATTCCATTAGTTGAATTTGAGTCTCGAAACTTGCAACTTCCCATCAATTTCTCTCTTAATGCTTCTTATCAATCTCGTGCAATTCTATTAGTTTTCAGTTGCTTCGAATCAACTTCAATTCAACTCAATATCCTCATTTTTGCTTCAAATACCTCCAAGTCCGAATTTTACCTACAAATATTTACACCTTAACTATGTAGAACTCTGCTCAACTTACCAATATATATCAAGTTCATAAAAGTGGATAAGTGTGTAAAATACACTCATCAAATACTCCAAATTCAAACTCTTGCTTGTCAAAGCAAGATTATCTAGTCAAACGCACAAGCAAATAACAACAAAATCACTTCACTAGATAGCTTTTCATATTCCCCTCAAAATGCTCAAATAATTCATAAAAAATTTGCTAAGTCATGCTATCTAAAATATTTTTTACTTATTCGACACTCAATCAATGTGTTACCGTAAGCTATTAGGTTGGTTACACTTAATTGTTAATCATTTACTTTCTCTCTCGTAAGATGCACATACTTGAACTTATCCAATCTCTCTTCAAGTATTTATTCCAAGGTTGTTTTCATAATGTATTCATTCTTTTCCCGCTTAAGTTTAGTTATATTTGTCCATTGAAAGTAACTTCTTTATCTGTATTGGTTCTCTCTAAATTTGAATATCTAACCTTCAAGCGTGAGCTAGGCAAATCAACCTCATTAGATATCTAGATCTTCAATTTAAGTGTTCAAAAATTGCAATGCATTTTGCGTTTCATGTACATTTTTTTATTCCTATTTAGAATTTACATTTTCAGAATATTTTATTTGGTGTCCTCATTATGGTCTTTTATATGGCAACTTTCACTCATGATGACAGGACAGTTTTTTTCCTTTTTGTCATGACTGTTGCAATGTCTTTTATTGGGACAAGTAGTTGGGAATAGCTCCCTTACGGTCAATACCTAAGTTTCACCTATTAGCAAAAACCACTCCCTTACGGTCAATGTGCACGAAATCTAAACTCATCTAAATAGCTCCAAACACCAACCAGCCACTCCCGAACTAGCATTTCAATTAGTTAAGTGGTTATGATTTAAATTTCTATCTTGATTTCAAAAACCTAAGTCCAAACTTCATAAACATGTTCTATGAGTTTAACCAATCCAAAATACATGGCTGTCTTGTTGAAGATTATCATAATCTCACACGGATAATTATAATTGTTAGGTATTTAATATAATTGACAAGTCTGTGAACAAAAAAGACTAAAGTTGATATGTTGTAAAAATTCAAGGAGTAGTGTGCAATTAGTGAAAGTTGTGATATTTTAGGTTTAGGGTTCAAGAATGAGGAAGGGATGAAAAACGGCGCGAATTTTCGCTAAACTGTCGCCAATGTTTGGCTCCAGCGTCAGAAACAGAAATTTCATCACTCGATTGTCGTCTCGCCTTAACTCGAGCGACAACCTGTAACTCGACTATAGCTCACTCAAGCGACAGTGTCATCTGAAAAATTTTTAATTCATTTTTTAAAGACTTTTTGTCCGACCAATTTATTCCTTAACTTACATATAAATATCCAAACGCCACAAACAGCTTTTACAAGGTTGAATATTGAGAGAAACACATTTCTTTGAGATCGTCTTCATATAATTTGCTTTCAATCTTCGTCCTGTTATTGGCTTTTGGCTGTGAAAACATCATATTCATAATCCAAATAACAAACTACTGATTCCTTCATATCTGTCAGAGTTTCTGAAGATCAAGGAAAGGCGATTGAAGTTCCAGTTATTGTAGAACGCGGTGTTCTTCGTGTATCTACAGGCGATAGACGATTTCACAAAACTATGAGTTACTGCATGAGAGTGCAATCCATGAGAGTTTTGGAAACTGCAGGTGGGAGTTCGTGCAAGAGCACAAAATTCAGGAGAGTTGTTGAAATTACAGTCAGGAAATCAGATAGTATGTGTCGCCGTCTAGTTTGGCAGACTGTAAGTTCTAAATCGTTTATAGTGGATTGTTGACTGGCAAAGTGCCGGAGTTTTTATCCAATTAGGTTTCTCCGTGATCAATTCTTGTATTAATTTATTGCTTACTTAACTACGATATTTCAATATAGGAATAATTAAATTGCATGATTAACAAACTTAACGTGTGTAAATTTCAAACACATTGTCCTCAATGTGTGTTATTAGATAAGCCTAAGGAAGGATCTCAATATTTCTCATATCATATGATAATGCCTCTCGTCTAGCATTTGGTCATTTTTATTCCTTTAGTCTCCTTTGCATATTTTGCAGAACATCTCCATCGTACATAAAAAAAGAGATGAAAATATAATTAGTTACAAAATGGTCAGGTGCACAATGAAAATTATGTAATCAGGTGGGAGTTTAGGCTAGTTTAATCTCATCGAAGAGCAAGTGAGGCTTGCTAATGAAACCGTTGGAAAACAATCACATAGACAAGTCATCATCATCATAAGTGCATTGATTTCATTGTATTAAATAATTGCTTGGCAGGAAATCTCCTACAAGCATGTCATCATCATCAATGTCTGCACGGGGATCGTATCCTGCCATTGGGAAGACTCCTATAAGCATGTCATCAATTTCTACACATGGATCATATCCTACAATAGCGAAGACATCTCTCACAAATATGTCGTCGTCATCATTGTCGAGATCTTTCATCTCATATTATCAATAGTCTCTTAGTTCTTTTTGTTTCTTGACAGAGAACGAAACCAAGAAAAATAAGTAAATTAGCTAAAAAGGGAAATATTAAAAATAAATAAAAAAAATTAATCGAAAGACAAAATTAATTTAAACTAATATTAAATATAAATATTCACCGACATTTGAGTCAAAAATTTGTTTTGGTGTAATTGCAAGTGTACGATGTCAATTAAATAAGTATTAAAGTGAACCTAAAAAATCTAATTTATCGTTTTTACGAGAGCTATCTAGGGATGGTAATGGGCCAAGTCGAGCCGCTCGTTACTCGTAGGTTGAGCTCTGCTCGGCATAGGAGCTCGTGGCTTGCGAGCCGAGCCAAGCTTTGGCTCGCGAGCTTGGCTTTTTTAGTTTTTTCTTTTTTTTTTAATTATACATTTTCTAAACATTAAAAAATTAAAAAAAAAAAATCAACGAGCCAGCCTGCTTGCTCGTGCTCGGGCTCGTCTTTTTGACAAGTCCGAGCGACTCGTGGCTCATTTTTTACCAGCCGAGTGACGAGCCGCTCGACTCGATTGCCACCCCTAGAGCTGTCTATCTAACAATTGGTTCAAGTATACCTAATTTTATTGGTGTAAAAAATTAAAATTGGTTTTAATTATAATCCGCAAAAATTATAAATCTACGAAAACAATTATAAAGTTCACAAATAGATAATTTAGGACTTCAACTGATATATAAAAAATGTTTAGATTTACGAATTCAATATAGCTATCCCCTTAATCTTAAGAATAATGATATTTGTATATAAGTAGTTATATAATGATTTATATACAGATGATGTGTCAAAAAGAGAATGAAATTTTTTTTTTATTTGGTTGAAAAAATTCTAATTCAATTATATCTCACTACATCGAGTAATGTTATGGTAACGATAAAAGATGACCAACATAGGGGGCCGCCATTTGGCATTTTGGTCATCATTTATGTCAAATGCTATGTTACCATAGCATTACTCCACTACATCATGTATATGTAAATAATTATGTACATGTAGCATAACCGTAATCTCAATCACCAAATTCTGATAAAACCCAATTATATGTACCATGTGAATTCTTCTAAATTAATCTATTTACGTCTCTCGAGTTCAAATCAGTGCTACTCAATTAATTAAATTAATTATATCTCTATGTGAATCAGTACAAACCTTAATTAAAAGAATTCAATCACCAAATGATTCAATTAAGGACAACAAAATTTAATGTCTCTACCTTCTACCCATATTTCATTTTTTAATACATGGTGTAAACAAATAATTACTTCGTGGCTTGTTAACATTAACAAATCAATAAATTAGTGTTCAAGTAATTCAAAGCATGAAGAAAAGAAGTAAAAATAATTTACAAATGTTAGTTGAAAATCAAAACATAATAATTAATATTAATGTTGAAAATAACATACATCGTTCGTCCCATGATGACTCCCATCTATTTATTTAGTTACACATTATAATAGAAGAAAAACGCAAAAGGGTCCCAGAGTACATTTTGGGAGGAAAGAAGAAGAAAAAGATTATCTTTTTGCACCAAGAATCCATCTTCTCCTTGAAAATATTTAGAAAGCATAGCTTTCTTCCAATTCTCCTTTGCATCTTCTCCTCTTTTCTCTTGTTTGTGTCTTGTATAAATCGCGTGTAACCCTCTCAATTTGACCTGAATAGGTCGTATATAGTCCTCAAATAGGACCAAAAAAGCCCCGAAAGGTCAAAAACAGTACTAAAAATCCTTCGGTTGGGTTGCGGTTTGCTTACCGTGGCATCAAATGATTCATCCAATCCAATAATCACTTTTGTCCGCAGTTGGGCCGTGGTCCAATCCCCTTAATTTGCGATTGTTATACTTTAGTCTCCATTTCCATGTTTTGGCCCTTTTATCCAAATTTTAAATATTGATCCCACAACTTTTAAAAGATTCTATTTGGTCCTTATATTCATTCAGAATTCGTCCTTCTCAAGCTTTCAAAGTTTGCAAATTAGTCTCCAAATTGTCTATAAGTTGAATTTCACTCTTGAAGCTTGCGACCTTCCTCTAATTGTTCTATTAATTCTTTTTATCAATTTTGTGCAATTCGATTAGTCTTCCATTGCTCCGAATGAACTCATATTTACTTAAAATCTCCTTTTTCTACGCCCCTACAATAACAATATTTACACTAAATTATGTAGAAGTGTGCTCAATTTGATGATATACATCAAGTTTATAAATATGGATAAACGTGTAAAATATACTTATCAGCTACCACATGAGAATGGCTTAATGAATATCATTTTTGGTATAAATATTTGAAACAAAAATGAAAATTCAATGACAACAAATTGAATGCAAGTTTCAAATGAAAATTGGCGTCTGTTATATCTTGTACTAGATACGACTTTATCATTTTTGGTTTAAATATATGAAATAAAAATTAATTTCCATAATCCATTGAAAATACCCAAATGAAAAAAAAAAAAATTAAATTATTTCCTTGATTTTTTTTAACAAATTCCTTTAAATTTAAGGAGCAAAATCAGACGCCAGTATTATAACTATTAGACTCATTAAATGAAATAATTACAAATTAATGATTGGAAAATATCAAGGGTAACCAAAGCAAAAACATGCATATTTAAAATAAATAGAATTTAATAACAAATGAATGCTTGGAAAACTGTCAAGGATATCAAAATATTATTGCTTTTGGGGGGTATTTTTTACTATAAACAAAAGGACGGTTGTATTTCCACCCATATTTTTTCTTTTATTAATAAACAATATTTCAATTACATTAAAGGTATTTATTCAACATTTATTCATCATCACACGTCTATCATTTATTTTTTCTTCATCACACTCTTATTTTTAACATTTCATTGACCGGAAAACCTTGTCCGCAATCATGGTTTTCGTCTAGAAATATTATTAACGTACTTTAAAATAGAGGTCAAATTTTGAGGGTACCATTATTTACCTTCACAATTATTATATATTCATCTCATTCTGTATCAATCCCATTAAAATGTTAAAAAATTAGAAATATACTATTTTTATCCACGTCGAATTTCAATATTATCCTTATTAAATTCATTCATTTAAACACTATAGATTCATACAAATTTTATATATTCACCATACTCTAAATACATTCCTAATACAATTTCAAAATTTAAAAAATCACTATATTCATCCAAACTTTAATGTAAAATAACTGGAAAGACAATACTTTTGTGTAGAGCTAAAAGCTATTAATGGTGGGGGCAAAACTCCAATATTCTGGCTTGTTTTTGTTATTTTAAATACAAAAATAAAAACTGATGAAATTGTTTTCATATATTTCCTCTAATGGTAATATTAATCAAATTCACAATATAACATAATTTTTACTTTTTCTAATTCTTCTTCATATATTGGTATGTCTTCGTGTATTTCCTCTTATGGTAATCTTCCATTGTTATTTTGATTTCAGTTGAAGATAATATTTTATGATTACTAAGGTTTTATGATTTCAGTTGAAGATGATATTTTATGATTATTAGGGTTTTATAATTTTAGTTTAAGATATATTTTATAATTAGTAGGGTTTTATGATTTTAGTTGAAGATTGAAAGTTACGGATTACTAAATTAAAAGCTACTAAGTTACCGAATAGTTATTATTTATCTATTTTTAATTTTGATCATACGTGCGGAATCAATCAATCAAAAGTAATAAGTCAGCTTTAATTGTTTCTAGATAATTAATCAAACAAGTCAATTCCTTAAGTTTGAATACCGCGGTAACGAAAAACGCAATTAATAACAAACACCGATATGATGAAGAAGAAAACCCCAATTGGGTAAAAACTCCGGGACCAAGTCAGTTACCTCCACTATAGACAATGTGTATTACAATTCAATTTCANAGTTACCTCCACTATAGATAATGTGTATTACAATTCAATTTCAAACTAGTTCCACTAGCTGCTGTAAACCCTACAACTCTGAGATCTACTGTTCGTTCCAAACTTATAATCTGCTACGGTAGATACTATTTAGCCAACCTGTTAGATCTCCCGATCTACCTCTTGTAGTTTCCAAGATCCGCTGTGAATTTCAGACTCACAATCTTCTACACACATCTCTTCCGAGTGGATACCCAGGAATCACATATTCCCATTTTTTTCCTACACTTGTAATCCAACTTCTCTCAACCTCCAGCAACCTCTGAAGTTCAACTGAGAAAATACCTTCCTAAGGATGTTTAGAAAGTAGGTGCTTTGGATTCTTCAATTTGATGTTTTCCCTAAACATGTGGTTATATGATCTCAAGAAGAAATGACGAATCACAATGAAAGAATATATTTCTGGATCTTTAAAGAATGATATGAGACAAAGAATAATAAACAACCACACTTTAATTTCATCTAATGGCTAGGATATTTATAGGTTAGGGTAATTAGGTTGAATGAGCTGAAAAAAATACTTCAAAACATCACCTTAGAGTTTCTCGGATCGACATATCGCTCGAGCAAAGAGCTAGCGACAGGCAAGTGATAACTTAGCGACAGTCAGACGATAGTAGTGGTGGCAATCGATCTGAGCGGCTCGTCGACTCGACCGCTCGGCTTGTACTGTAGCAGTCCACGAGCCGCTCGGGCTCGTAAAAAATCGAGTCCGAGTCCGACCCCGAGCACGAGCTGAGCGGGCCGACTTGCTAGACGAGTCGGCTCGGCTCGTAGCGTCGCCAGCAGCTCGTGGGCTCGCCAATAATATTAAAAAAATAGTAATAAATAATAAATTTGAAAAACAATCAGTGACCAAATGGTCACTGATTAAAATTTTTTTTTCATTTTTTTCTCTATAAATACCCATCCATGTTGAACATTTTTTCCCACCAATACTAC
>CAIGRB010040708.1:0-17377 GCA_903798255.1 Fraxinus quadrangulata
ATTATTATTATTATTTTGAATTAAACTAAGGGCACATTGTCATTTTAAAGTTTGACCTTCTAGCAGTCAAACTAATATTTTATTATTTTTCCTCAAAAAAGGATCCCCAACATAGACAATTGAAAGGTTTGAGGTCTTAGGTGCTAAAAATCAAAGGTTCGTGATCAATCATTAAACCTTCAAAAGTTCAGGATCCCAAGTTTATTTGTTGTAAATTTAAACCAAAAGTATAGTTGTCATTTTACTCACACTTTTACATTTAACGGTCATATTAACGTTTTCGTCTAAAAAGAACTTTAAAGTACGTTTGAAACTTCAGGTGCTAGAAATTAATGGTCAAACCGGCAATTTCCTTTGAAAAATGAACCATATTGATGCAGACTTTTAGAAATTTTGGAACGTTGGACGCTAGAAATCAAAAGTTCGTGAATCACAACCTTAAAAAGTTCGTACACAAGTTTATTTGTTTTAGATTTAAAGTTACAATAGCCCTTTCACTCCAAATTTGACATTTTAACTGGCCGACTAACATTTTTCCATCCAAAGAGGACCCAACACAGACATTTTAAAGGTTCGAAACTTTGAGTGTTAAAAATCAGAAGTTCGTAATTCTATCCTCCCAATCTATAAAGGTACGGAATCTCAAATGCAATATACCCCACAGTTTACTTACCCTCAGGCCCCAATTAGTATATGAAAATGATTGTTGTTTGGTGGGAGTTTGTGGATGCTAAACAACCACTGTGGCCACGAGTTAAAGGCCGATAGGGATTGCCTGAGGTTGGTATCAACTATCAACTATCAAAAAAATATAATTAAGCTACTTGTAAAGGTGACTTTATTAGGGATTTTTAAAGATGATGAAGTGACGAAATTGGATTGATTGGTTTGAAGTTAATTTTTGTTCAACTGTCAATGAAATTCTGCCACCGTAATTATGTCAAACCGTCTCTAAAAAAGACAACGTAGCATAACCACCAATTCATTTTCCTCTTTCAATTTAGTCCATACGTTGTTTTTATCAACAACCCTACCCTTTTGTCTCAAACTCACCGTCAAATTATTTGTTACTTTCTCATCCAGTTCTTGCTTAAGTCATGCTTTCATGATCACCAAATACCCAATTAAAATACAAATAAATTGAAAAATAAGAAGTCCACATGTTTGTCAAGCTTATAATTGATTATAAGTTAAATCAAACTATATTTCATCAAAATATTTCATGGTATCCACTAGCTTTATCTATTTATAACTACACATTTGACGATATCCATTGCTTATAAACATAAGATATGACAAAAATAAAGACTTTTTCTTGAATATTTCATTGATACATAGGTCATTTAATAGTCCGTTGTTGTAGTGAATAATGATCAAATGTCACCGGTAGGACAAACTCGTACCCTTTCTCACGTGTGACTGCTACAATTATATGTATATATTACTATGTTATTTAACACGTACGAGTAATTAGTCTGTAATTTTCACCTTTTTTGGTCTATAAATCTTGTGAGCAGCCCAACAGAAGGCAAACTCTTATGGAATAGCTGGATTGAACCTCCGAATCCAAATACCAGTTTACTTAATAGAATTCCTTGTCAACCTGCTGCTCAAATTCTATCAGTCTCAGTTTCTTGATGCCTTACTGTGCTCGTATATATACACAAAACTTTATATCTATATTCGAGTTTCTTTCAACTTCAGAAAGGAAGAAATTGATCCGGGCCGAAGTGCGTAACTGGGTGAGTGGTTTTCGTGCTGTGCTTGTCAATTGAGCAGTCTTATTTGCTGTTAACCTTTGTTTCATTGTCTGTTCGACCTTGAACTACTGAAAACCCTAGCTAGGGTAAACATTATTTTGGTTGAACCAGTTGAGTATCTTTTTATTGCATATAGAATTTGAATATTTATAGGCATTTAAGAAATTCATCATATATAGAGAGAATTATTATAGTAGTTGAGCTTATTCAAGATTCACCTCTTCTTCATAATTAAAGATATGTATAGTTTTCAGGTTGATTTTCCTTATACTTTACAAAAGAGAAAGAAAAAAGAAGAATCTGTTTGATGTTCATGCACCTAACCTGAACTAAACATGCCTTTTTTTTTCTTTCTTTTTTTTTCCCCCCCTTTTGGGAAATCTTTGTCCTGATAGAAATAAATTAATCTAGAGGATATATGGCTATGCAAATTTAGTGATTGTACCTAATTAATTGCTCAAATTAATGTACGAAATTGTCTCCGTGACAACTAAAAATTATACTTTATAGAGATTGGTAACTCAAATTTTGCAGGCTGTGATCTTCTGCAGCAAGTAATTTTTTTGTCAAACTTTGAACAACAAATTGCACACTTTAGTATATATTATTTTTTGGGTGGATCAGGGACCACACTCTTGAATGTACTGCTAACTCATTACAATGTTCAGAAAATACAATTTCTGTAAGTACCTTGTACCTCGTTTTTAAGATACTGTGGACAGTGGGACAATGGGACTCCCCTAACCCATATTCTTTTCCATATGGCTAAATATACTTTTTGGATTAAAAAAAGATTATTCTCGTGTGCAATTATGTTTGTGCATTTGAAGCGTACTTTACCACCTAAAACATGTGAGTGTATATATATATATATATAGAAAGCAAGAAACATGTTGATGAAAAGAAACATTTCTATTTTCTGGGAAAGAAATTTCAGGAAAAAAAAAACTGCATATAAATCATCAAGATTTTCAAAAGATTTTAAGGTCGAACAGAAGATGAAATTAATGTATAACAAGCAAGGACTGCTTATTTGCCAAGTTTTGCATGGAAATCAACGCCTTTCAGCTGCAAGTGGTATTGGCAATACGACCATCCCAACCAGAAGAGCACGCAACTTCATTATTGCTAATTTTTCTTCTTACTGGTGAGTAGCATATAACCATCTTATCTAAAAGAATTTAGTATGCTTGCTGGATTTGATACTGTTGAAGATTAAGAACCTTGATAAGTGTGTTTTACAGGCTTATTTAGGTTTTTAAATCTACTTAATATCTAATTATAGGAGTGTATTTCTACTTTATTTAGTGTACAAAATGCTTTTATAGGTAAATCCCTGACTTGGAAGTAAACGGAGCAAAAAGGAAGTGATTTGGAGCTAAAGTGATGAAATTGAAGAGCTACCAGAAAGGATGGAATTGATTAGAAGCTTTGAAAGAGCAAATTCCTGTATACCTCCAACCCAATCCAACCCAACCCAACCCAACTCAACCCCACCTTCCCCATACTCATATAATATGTCTAACTATCAGAAACCCCATTTGACTTTTGAATACAAAAGCACACAGACACATATTCCTACCAATTGTTGAAACCAAGAAGTAAATTAAAAAATCCACCGACTAAATTAATACAAACAAGCTTAAGAAGTGAAAAATTTTCAAACTTTAACCTATTTTTAATTATTATTAGCAAGTTTTGGGGATCAAATACTACTTATGGAGAAGTTTGGAGACTAACTCGTCATTCTCAACACCTTGGAAGATCAAATTTGAAGAAAATAGAAGAGCAGGCCCAAAAGTGAATGAGAAACTGATGTTGAGGGACTAAACGTGGAAGGAAAAATTGAGTGAGGATCAAAATGAGCAAGTTTGTAAGATGAGGGACCAATTTGGGCATGATCAAATCTCAAATGAATAAAATTGACAAAATAAAAATAAAAAAAATTTGAGAAAGTTTGGAGCTTGTCGTGCAAATATGGAGAAAGGAGTTGGGTAGGCATCGTACATATGCGCGAGGCTGTGTGTCTGATTGTCCCAATCCAAAATTTAGTTGTAGCTCGCGACCTTGCACGAGCTTGCTTATGGTCGCGTCTGAATGGAATGCTTTGTTCTTTCCTGAACTTCAAGGGTATTTCGGGGACTTTTCAAGGCATGACTTTCAAAGGACTTCTAGGGTACATTTAGGACTCTTGATAGGCTTAATCTAGGTTAAACAGAGGGATTTCATACAACAAAGTAGAATATCATAGAAGAGGAATTCCACATAAAAAATATCAAAATATTAGGAGCAAAATTACCCCAAAAAAAAAAATCATTGAAAACTTAGGATGATTTTGAAGAAAAAGAAGAAGAATGTGTTGTCCAAGATAGTTGGAGAGATTCAAGATTAAGGGTTATATCACTATTTATTTCAAATTATATACGTTATTTATGTTGGATTAATTAGTGCATAAATTATATTTCGTTAACAAAAATACGTTCATGCAGGTACGAATGGAGTAATGACTTACTAAAACTATGGTACATGCATAATAATGAATAAATCACAACTTACTCAAATGTAAAAAATAAGAGAAGGTGAAATGAAGCGTAGTGTGCGAATACAAATCTCATTAAGATGGATTTCTCCTACATGATCAAATAGAAGTCCATCTCCCAAAATACAACGTTTTTTTTCAAAATTAAAATAAATATTAATATAAATATTAATTTTGTCGGAGATCGTACTCTTCTAGAATGTAAGATATCGAATATGGAACTTAAAAATAATTTGAAAATTATTTTGACAAAATTTAGAGGAAAAAAGAATTAGAAATCAATTATTAAGAATTGATTTGGAGTAAAGAAAATGAAACTATGAGGGTCATATTTATAAATTTGTATGTATCTCTACGAATGGTTACATTTTATGGTTAAATTAATTACAACCATTAGATCGCACCATTTCAAAATTGATGATTTAGATCGCACTTTTTCAAATAATCACACCCATTCAAAACAACTCTTTCGTATGCACTATTTGCATTTGAAGAGTCAAGCTTAATCGTCGCACATATTGAAGACTTTTTCAATTCATACATTTTAATTCTTATAACCTAAAATTCCAACAATTTAATCATATTTATCTCTTATTTTGTGATCAAACTACGATAGGTTAAACCCTATATTATTTTGATGAAATCTTGTTAACTCTCTGATTAATTAATTGCTCATTTTGTTTAATTCTTGATTTTGGATTGATTGTTTATTATTCTCTTATTCAATTTTGATGATTTTCCATCATTAGAATGTGTTTGTAATTAAAATTGCTTTTGAGAGATTTGGTACAAATTAACACATGGTAATAAATAATATAGGGTCCTACAATTAATAGATATATCATTATGCTCTATGAATTTTCTACGTAACAATCTTTGTCATATATATATTCGTAATTTAACTAGAGATAACTAAGTTCATATATAGATATAGAATTGATTGACGTGGAGAGAGAGAGAGAGAGAGTATTGGTTAATACAGGATCATTGTTTTTCAACTTAAGACAGAATAGGCAATAGAATTCCGCTACGTGTACAGAATCTGTACACCACAGAAACACACCAGACCACACAGGGCCTGCCATTTTTTGCAATATTTAAATATACTGTGGGGCTCACTATTTTAGTATATTCTGATGTGTTTTGTTGCTTCTTCTTTTGTACAAATGGGAAAAGCCTAGGCAATAATGGGTAGTTGAGGATTAAAGTATGTTAAAATGGTAAATTCAAGATCCTAGTGCTTTCAGTGATTTGATTAATTTCAAGATTTTGTTTGTTTATTTTTAATTGCTTATTTTTGTATATAATTCAATATAGTTAAAATCAACGTCCAATAATTAATTGTGTGTTTTTAAATTAGAGCTTGCTTTAATTAAGCGGGATAAAATTCGACAACAAATTTTTGATACCGTTGTCGAAGATTGTTTTATTTACATTTCGTTTTAGTTAATTTTAACTTTAATTCTTTTTCTTTTTCAGGTAATCTACTTAGCCTATATTTGGGTTTGATTTAAATCAAATTTTAATTTAAGTCAAAATTAAACAATCAATATTAATCATATATTTTACGGATTCTACAATTTTTTAACCACACATTTCAAATTTTTTTTTATCAAAATCTATTAAAAATCTAATTTTAATCTCCACCAAACAGGGGCTTATAATTTCTTGATTTCATTACGGTCAGAGGACAAAAAGAAACAAGGGAATGTCAACAAATAATGGCATGCTTGTTGGAGATTTCGTCCCGAAAATTGTTGAGGATGACTTGTTTGAAGGATTATTTCTACGCTATCCATGAAAAGCTCACTCATGACGAAAGGGTACTCTATCCAAGAGGCAAACTTTGGTGGGTGGAATTGGCAAAAGAAGCCTCATTGAGTTCAGTAGATGGTCATTAACGTGGATAATTTTCTCTTCAAAGCATTTTGGAATCCGTCGGCCACACAAAATTTTGCCCCTACTTACATTTCGGATTGGGAAAATAACTCAGACTAATCTGAGTACAACCAGAAGGGTGGAAAGAGGCAATAGCTAAGTTGGCAAATTAACATCTACAGTACCAAGAGAAAAATGATGCAACTATGAAGAGGTTCGAGAATCAATGTCTAAACTCATCCAATCTATTTGCACCAAATGCATTATTAATATCTAATATCGTAGTTTTGTTTCGTGAAGTAGATTGTGGCTCTTGTTATTTTGTATATGGAATTTATAATAATAGAATAACTTAATTAACTTACTTATTTTGCTATGTTAACCTCAATAACTCGTAACTTGGCCGATTATATTCCTTACTTTATTTCATCGATAGTTTGTAATGATATTTTTTAATGAGAGTTTGTTTGGCCCTCAAAAATAATGTTGAAAATCAAGTCACTTCCAATGAATTTTAATAGGTTCGGACTTTGAATTTAACCCTTGTTTGATGTTCATTATTTTGAAAAAAAAAAGATGTTTTGAATAGTAACTTTTTAAAGAATATGGAATTAAAATTTTTAAATTTACGTGCAAATTATTTTATTGTATGAATATAGTTAAAAATGAGTACGAAAATTAAAGAAGTTTATTTTAAAGTTTGACAAACGTGGGCTTAGATTAGAATGCCAGTCTGTAATAGGCCCAGCTCTATGCCTAATAAATTTCTCTTCTCGTGCTTTTATTGGGCCTAATTGCAGTGCGGAACGGCCTTAAAATAAGAAAAACGTGTCAGTTTGACCGTGCATCTCCACAGGGCACTGCCTCGTTTAGAGTGTTCACCTACCAGCCAATTCGTGCCGTTAATCTCGCCGGAAAATGTCGCTGTCCACCCCGAGACCAGCTTCCTGTCGACTTCCTACGGTGACCGGAGGAAATGGGTCCCAATCAAAAGTTTTAAAAGTAGAAATGGTGAAAAGGCCAACTCTTCCTTCTCTTCAGGTTCTGCAACTCGAACTTCCCTATCTAAATTTGACCTTCCCACTTTGTATTATTCTCTTAGAAAGTTAAATTTGGACTTTTTATGGTCGTGATCCACACATCTGTGTGTAATGCACTGAAACTTGGCATGCTTCAATTGGATGTTGATATGTTGTACTTTGAATTCGGCTCAAGTATATATGTATGATTTGTAAATAATTAACTGTTCATACGTTCTTACTAATAGAACTGCCCTTGATGTTTTACATAAATACATGTCTTAGTGGTATTTCATTAAATTTGGATAGGGATAAAAGTTCTTTTAGGAAAATCAATATTAATTTAGGGTGTGAGGAACCGAGAAGTCTCTCTCTTTCTCCCATTGTCTTGGATATATTTATTTGGTATGTGTTGCGTGTTTCCATACGCTGAGCACTACCTTCACATAACAGCAGTAGTGCCTAAACTAAGGAAAATAACAGCAGCAGTAAAGTAAATACGTGCTAACAGAATAACAGAAATGCAAACACCACTTGGACTGGGTCTTTTGTGGGACTATGTGGCCTAACATTACTTTCCCCTCAAGTGGACACTTGTCCCCAAGGTCCACACTTAGATTCTGCTTCTGGAGGTCTTCCTGGATGTTGATTACTTGCCCTTGCTTTGTCATCAGGCGGGTTGCCCTCTAGGATTTCTTCATAGGTAATTTCGCTCGTGTTTGTGCACCCCTCAAGCAACAAAAGTTGTGGTCTTTGGCACTTGTGACCAGCAATAAACATATCATTGCAATTAAAACAAAGACCCCGTGCTCTTCGTTTTTGCATTTCATCCCAAGTGAGCCTCTTAACGGGGGATGTTGGAGTATATCGCGTTGGAGTTTGAATGGTCGGCTGTAGCTCGTTGGTTGGAAGTGACCTTGTGAAACACTCTTGGCGGATTAGCTGCTCATCTTTCATACGCGCCAAGCTAATTGCTTCTTTCAATGTACATGGCTTGAACATGCGAATTCCATCTGAATGTCTGTCTTTAATCCACCCATGAACGTGCCAACGAGCGCCTTTTGGGTCCAGCCATGTACTTTGTTTCCCAATTTCTCAAATTCACGTTGGTAATCTCGGAGGGAACCTATCTGCTTGATCCTAGATAATGCTTCATCGAAATCTTCGCACTCCGAAGGTTCGAAGCGAGCCCAAAGTTCTTCTTCAAAACCCCCCCATGAAAGCACTCGTCCCTCTTCTTGGAAAGTCCTACGAATCCATTGCCACCACTGATTGGCCTCTCCTTCAAGATGGAAGGAAGCCAAAGATACCTTCTGGTTGTCCGGCGTGCCTTGATACTCGAAGAATTGTGCCACTCGATTGAACCATTCGGTTGGATCATCTCCTGCGTACCTCGGAAATTCCAGTTTGGCCATCTTTGATGAGAATACTTGTCTCCCACCATCACCGTCCTCTTGGTTCTTCCCGTTGTTTGTGTCCTCCTTATATGTTCTCGAGAACCCTTCTCTTTCATGGTTGTGGTGACTAGGCGATGCCTTGGATGACAACAAAGCTTCCGAGATCTTGTTGATTGTGTCCTCTAGTTGCTGTAGTTTGTCAGACATAGCCAATTCAATATGTTGCATGCCTTCCTGCAGTCCGCCGAGTCCAGCCTTCAAGACCTCAATTCTCTCTTTGTTGGATGCCATGGCTCTGATACCAATGATAGGTCCCAGTCAAAGCCAAAAGTATTGAAAATAATTCTTTCTTTGGGTGAAAGAAAACCACAGTTGATTTAATAAATTTTCCTTGCCTTTCATTCCTGTTCGTTCCATATATATAGGCAAGAGATACAACAACTAACCAGCAGTTCCTAAACTAAAGGGAGCACTACCTGCACATAACAGCAGTAGTGCCTAAACTAAGGAAATAACAGCAGCAGTAAAGTAAATACTTGCTAACAGAATAACAGAAATGCAAACACTGGGTCTTTTGTGGGACTATGTGGCCTAACAATCTTCTGCTCCTATGTATCTGCTAGGAATTTGAGGTGGTGATATGACACGATATGAAGTATAGATTGCACAAAGAAAAAACAAGATTAAAAGAAAGCAAGTAAGAATAAGAGAATTGGCAGAGAAAACGAATACTTTATTAACAACCAATTTAGAGAAAATACAATTATGCAATTAAAGGTCTAATAAACTGATTGAAGAACCTAGTATTTATAGGAGAACCGTTCAAAACCCTAAAACAAGGAAACTATGTCAAAAATCATGTAAAATTCGAAAAATAAGGAAAGAAATCTGCGTCGCTCGAGCGAGACGCGGGCGACTGGCTGTTGCTCGAGACAAGCGGGCGAATGGGTTTCTGCTCCATTGCTGCTCCTCTCGCTCAAGCATGAGTCGAGTGATCATCCAACGCCGTCAATCCGTCTGTTTTTCCTTCTGGACCCTATTTTGACATTTTCAAGCCCAATACTCCAAAACGCGAAACCCTAGACCCAATTTGGACTGAATTTTGGTCACAAAACCCAACAATCTCCACCTTAACACAAATTCCGATGCAATGAATGAAGTTCCAAAATTTCTCCACCTGAAAAATAAGTCCAACTGCAATGAAACACACTAAACTCTTCAACTTGAACCAAACATCTCCAACACTCGAAAATATTCTTCCTCTTCCACCATATCCAAACACAGATACAAATGAACCCAACCTCTGGGTTCCCAAAATTCACAAAGAATTCAAAATTTACCAAATAGGGTCGAAACACACCCCGTAACAGAATCTCCACTAAATGCTTTAACTGAAGGATGCTGGCTAGACTCGTTACCTTCAACAACTTCAAAAGCATGCTCATCCTGATCAGCATCCCAGTACTTATTTCCAATAGATCTCTTCCTCGCCGTTGAATACAATGGAACCGCAAACTGTGGTGGCAAAGCGGAATTACCCATATCCCCCAAACTCAACATAGTAGTATTCTCCAAAATATACTCAAATCCAACTCCTAACGGTATTGTACCAAACTGTATATCCACCACGGTATCAAACCTGTGTTAATGTTTCTTCACTGATTATGCCCAACCTTGCAAGATGTATAATTGGGACTTTCTCCACCCCCCAATACAACACGGACACCCTTCCGAACTTTCAAGACTCCACCTACACCAAAAAATGTATACCCTCTCGATTCCAGGGTACTCAGCGAGATGATGCTCTTCTTCAAGTCTGGAACATGTCGAACCGGCCAAGTGTTCTGGTTGTTCCATCCACCAATTTCAATCTGACTCTTCTAATACCAGCTATCCGACAACATTCGTTGTTTTCCATAACAAGAGCACCTTGTGTCACCATTTCATATGATTCAAACAAATCCCTATTGGGACTCATATGAAACGCACCAGCTGTATCCAAAATCCCCTTCTCGTCATGCTTGGATTCCACTTCAGAAATAGTCAAAAGTTCTCCATCACTTACAAAGTTCTTTGCGATGTCTGCATCACCTGAAGTCTCTGATTGTCTCCCACGATTTGCAGCTGAATTGCCTTTACCATGCAGCTTATCGCAATCCTTCTTGATGTGTCATTTCTTCTTACAGTAAAAACAAACCCTATTGCTGAAATCAACCATCGACTTGCTCCTTTGCCAATCACCACTAACCACAAGAGCTTCATCATCTCTGGAACCAGCTCCAACCGGATGTTTCAGCTTCTCCTTTGAGAACAAAGCATCATATGCTTCTTCAATGGTGAGTGTGTCACGATTGTACCGAATCGAGTCCTTAAATGACGAAAACGAACTAGGCAGGGAGCACAACAGGATTAAGGCCAAGTCATCTTCATCATATTTTACCTCTAACGTCTCCAGATCAACGACAATCTCCTTAAACACAGCTAGATGATCTTTCAGTGATCCGCCTTCTGCCATACGATGAGAATAAAGCCTCTGCTACAGATGCAATTTACTGGTCAGACTTTTGGTCATGCACAATTGTTCCAGTTTCAACCACAATTGCTGTCTTATTAACAACCAATGAAGAGAAAATACAATTATACAACTAAAGGTTTAATAAACTGAATGAAGAACCTAGTATTTATAGGAGAACTGTCTAAAATCCTAAAACAAGGAAACTATGTCAAAAATCGGGTAAAATCCGAAAAATAAGGAAAGAAATATGTGTAGCTCGAGCGAGACGCGGGCGACGGGCTATCGCTCCAGCGACAAGCGGGTGACTGGATTTCTGCTCCAATGCTGCTCCTCTCTCTCGAGCGTGAGTCCAGCGATCGTCCAGCTCCGTCAATCCATCTTTTTTTCCTTTTGGACCATATTTTGACGTTTTCAAGCCCAATACTCCAAAACGCGAAACCCTAAACCTAATTTGAACTGGATTTGGGTCACAAAACCTAACAGTATCATTTTATTTTATTGATATGGAATTTAATGTTGCCTTTCACAGGCTCTTGTTATATAACTATACGGGAGTTTTTCTAATGAATTTTCTGTTTGTAGCTTTACTTTATTTCTAGTTGACATAATTGCTGGAATTTTGAGAGCAATTAAGCTGCTTTGGTTTCTGGAATTGTTATAGAACCACGGAAAGATTAAGAGACTTTGGCAGTGTGGCATAGAAATATTGAAAGAAATGTAGTGCAAAATACATGCTAGAAATCTTCTTGAAGCAGTGTGTGGATCATTATTATCATTTTTTACCTTAACGGGGTTGGGGTTGTGAAGTATCAATGTTTCTTATTTCTGCTCTGCCAGGAATAGATAGTTAAACTTATCCCAAAAGAATGGACAAGTATTACTCACAGTTTATTAGCATTGCCAAATTATAGTTTGCTAAGTTGTATGAAAGCCTCTCGTGTTTCGTGATCCGGTCCGTTCATTCTCTTACTCTATTCCATATGATGTTTATAGATGATATATGTGCATATGAAATATTTGCAACATTTAGTACATTGCGTTGTAATTCAAAATGCCAAAATGTGGTAACAACAATGTAGTGACTGCAGGCAAGTCCATGCATGATTTTTCCATGAGAGCATCATGGTGCTATAAAAATTAAACATGCAAAACATGCTGGAATAATAATAATGTTGGCTTTCATCTCCTGCATTCAATATCATGTAAGTGTTTGTAAAGTTGATTACTTAGTGTTTATGAAGTTGATTATATTTACATCATATTAGCGTGGGACTTGCGATAACTTATGTGCTCTGTGGGTGGGAAATCAACAATATGCAATTATGTGCACAGAACTGCTCCTCGATGACTGGAGTAGGCCTTTCTAAGATTGAAATGATAAGTCTGCTGGCTTACCGCCTATTCTAGTTGGGAAGAAATTTCATTCTGAAAAAGCATAAAGTATTTCCAAATTTAGTACATGCCTTCACGTAACTTTCTCGAAATGTTAGAGAACAAGCAAACTTATGGAATAGTTGAAAAATAAAGATCTAATCGACTCAAAGAACTGCGCAGCTTAAACTTGGGAGATTCCCTAATCTCAAGGCCTAATTCTTGGTCCTTTTTACAGGTGGACCAAGATCTCACAAGCTGACCTTTGTTTAACTGAAATAATCAGTTAGCAATGATTTCCACTCCATTCCAGATACTAAATAAAAGTTTCTATACAATGGAGTCCCATCTCATAGTATTTGCAATGGCTCGTGGAAAAGTTCTTTGAATACATTCAATTGTTTTTAATAATCAAATATGATGTTTCAGTAGTTGCGTTATTTGGTTGCAAGATCATGTTTTCCAACTTGTTGAGATAACCTTTCAATTAATTGGGGTATAAACTTTTGAAGATGATATCTTTGTTGTTGCTGTTTGTTCACTTACTAATCACTTAAGCTTTTAGACGAGGTGGTTAAATGTAGTATGAGAGCAGGAAAAGGTCCTAGTGTCAAAGTCTCGTGGCCTCTCATTTATAAATATTTTGCACTTGTTGGACCTCATATCAGAAATGTATCTGTTCTGGACAAGTGGGGTCATATTGGGGAGAAGATTTAAATGAATAACTTGTAAATCGCGTAAGCTTTTAGCCTTTAGGTGAGGTGATTCGACATATAATGGTACAAGGAAAAGAAGAGCACATCGATATTTTTGGTAAGATCTATAAGCATTTTTTTGTTGGTTGCAGGCAACCAAAAAGGAAGAAAAACCACTATTGCAGGAATCCTTCAAGGCCACCTCGAGGAGGGAGATAATGCATTTGACAGCTGCATCGTTAGGTTTTCTTTCTCTTCTCTTACCAGAGTCTGCTGAAGCACGTACTAGAAATGCCGACATTAGGAAGAAGATCTTGGAGAAGCTTGAAGAGCTCAGGGAGAAAGCTGGCATTTCGAAGCCAAAAGTCGAAGGCAAAGAAAAGAACCCAAAAGATGAAGCAGAAGAAAAAAAGCTGAAGCCAAAAGTTGATGGCCAAGAGAAGAACCCAAAAGATGAAGCTGAGGAAAAAAATTTGAAGCCAAAAATTGAAGCTGAAGGAAAGAAGGCCACAACTCACCAGTCTACAGCTCCACCATCAGAAGGTCTTCCTTTGCCTCTTCCAAGTCCCATAAATGGCAAAACTGTGGAAACAAATCTCTAACCGTCGTTGCTATAAGCACATAGTTGTTTTCAGAGTCTACTGAAGAAAACTGGTATTGAATTTTCTGTATCGTTTCATTTAACAATGCTAATTCTGATGATCCATTGAGGCTGTAACATTTGCACTTGTATGAACTACGCTGGGAGTTTTCTCAACAATGAAGAATAAAGTAATGTTATTCTGAAAATGTTTCTACGATTTTATTTGAAATCTCAACCGAAGAAATCAAATATTTTGTATACTTCAAGTATAGTTTGAAGGGCTTAGCTATACTCATCTTTGGAACCTGCTGACAAGATTTGCACAAAACCAAGGCCTTGTGTAGCAAGAGAATATGCTTCATCATAATCCATTCTAAATTTCTGAGCAAATTCTTTTGTAACTATTCGAACTTTATGTTTTTATATGGATTCATCACATATTTCCTTTTCATTAATCAAGGACAGAAACTTTGAGAAGCTTTCTATAACTATACTGTCATGGTCTCGAGCAACTCCACCAACCCCATAGCAATCGCCTGCCACTAGCATGTCAGGACTTGGCCACGCAGCCAGACATGGAGGATCTCTGTTCAAATTTACCAACATCGTCACTGCCTTGTATTCATGGAGATAGGCAACAGAATAGAGCTTTTGCTGATAGAATAAGTTCCACAAAACTATGCACAGAGTCGAACAGATTGGATAAGTCCGTAGGGAAGAGCTCCCAATCCCATGTCTGAGATATAGGGGACGTGAAGATAGCATGAGACTTGTTTAATATGTGGATGACGCTGCTGGAGAGACATACAAGGATTGAATATAAGCATTTATGTGAAAACATATTTTGTCACATTGTTTATCATTTCTTATTTTGCTTCGATGCCAACAAAATTGGAACTTCATCATTGATTACATGCACTGCAACATGATTACAAGAATTAGACAAACCTATTGTAAAATTGATATAAACTTACGTAATATGAAATGACATTCACAGGCGTTAACGCTAAAACATCGAGAGGACATTTCCATCTTACAAAAGGATCAAGAAGGATGCACGTTTAGTGGAAAGTTGCAACAAGGCAATCGTACATGAAGGTGGCTTCAAGGAGAGCTAATGTTAAAGAGTATTTTAGTTTGACATGTTTATCTTTATAATTTAATACATGTTAGCAAGCAAATTGAAGATAAGGATTAAAAAGAACAATATTATGAACACTAAATAAAACAATCCAAAATGGCTTCGCCATCGTATCGATAAGTGACATCGATAACAAAAAAACATAATGAAAAATCACAATAGTTACGTGGAAAAAAAAAAAAGAAATTATGCAGTTTTCTTGTCCATATTCTGCACGAGCTGCCTCATTTGAAATCTCCAAAACAAAAAATAAGCAAATCCCAAACCCAACAAAACAAATATCCAAACACTCCCTTCTTTACTCTCCTTTTCTGATTCCACTTCTACTATACTAAATTCCACTCTCTCTAAATTCTCCATTATGCCCTCCTGTGCATGCCCATATAACACGTATACCCTGTCCTCAGCCCCCACTGCCACAGCACTGGCCTGCCTCTCCTCTTCAAGGGCAGTTTCGTCAAACACTACTCCCTCGCTCCAACTGTCGTGACTTTTAATAAAGTACAGTTTATGTTTTGATACCGCCACAACAGTTCCGTCACTTCTAACGGCGATTCCTTCTACCGCCGTTAAGTCTTTGTTCAGAATAACTGTCCTTGCCGTCCCGTCATCGACATTGACTTTGTATAATTTGCCGGTGTTTGGCTGCACCACTAGCAGATAACCCTTGGAGTTATAAACGACGCCGTTTAACCCGGAATTGCGATATGCCTGAGATCTTGACAGAATCGAGACCTCGCCGTCGATGTTGACTTTGAAGACGATGCCATTGGCTGAGTCGGTGACGTAAGCGTTCCCGGAGAAATCGACTGCGACATCGTTTGGAACGGTGGAATTTGGGAGCGGGGCGAGGAAGAGTTGATTGAAGGTGGTGAGGTGGTAGGAGGCGAGGGCGCTGAAGGATGGGGTGGAAGGGCGGTGAACGACGGCGAGGAGGCGATGGTGGTGGCGGTCTAAGGCGACGCCAAAGAGGGATGAGTAATCAGGAAGGGAGTCGTCGGAGAGAAGGGAAGCTGCAACACCGGCGTCAGAGATTGAGACGAGCTGTTTCTGCCGGAGGGATCCAACAACGAAGTGCTCCAACTTTTGGTCCCACGTGAAGGACACCGGGTAGAGATCCGGCCACCGGAAGTTGATGACATGCGGCTTCCGGCTATGAATTGGGCAAAGTGAAAGAACCAAAGTGAGGAATAACAGAATTGAATTGAACATGGTTTTGTGGATCGATGTTTTTTTCGTTTATTCTGAGTTGTAGGATCTGACAAATTAAGGGTTTTCTGTGAAAGGTTGATTAGTAGGTAATGTGTGTCACTTTCATTATTATGGTAAAAAAAAAAAAAAACACGTTTATCTTTAATTTTTATTTTATTTTCACTCCTAATTGAACATTAATTACGGAAAATATTATTTTTCTTCATATTCAATCAATTTTTCAATAAAATTTTATTGAAAAATTGTGAAATAATAAATATGTCATCATATTTAGAGAGAGAGGAAAAAAAAATTAATTGCAACCATATTATCAAATTTTTTGAAAAGTACGAATGAATCTCAAATAAATTATTAAAAAATCGAAAATAAGAAAAAAAAATCAAAACTATTATATTTTTCCTCGCCTCCTCTCCCAACGATTATGCCACCTGTGAAGCCAAAAAACACCACCTTGCCATTGGGGAAACCATCTAAAATTACATCTAACATTAGCGGTGGCAATCGAGCTGATTGACTCATCAGCTCAACTTCTCGACTCAACAAAAACGAGTATGAACCGAGCAGGACGGCTTGCTGACTAGCCGAGCCTGCTCGGCTTCATTTTGACGAGCTACTCGGCGAGCAGCTCGCCAAGCTAGCCCACGGGTCTGGCTCGTTGGCTCGTGTAAAATGCAAGTCATAAGCCGGCTCGACTCGTGGCTCACAAAAATAAAAAATTAATTAATTAGTTAAAAATACTCATCTATTCATCCATTTTTAATTATTATTATTTTTTTCAATTTCATTTTTCCTCTATACCCATCTATTCATCCTTTTTTTTTCCACCAAACTTATTACTATCAATTTTTCATTCTTTACTCTACTCTCTACATTTCAATATCATTCTATATTATATACTCTTCTTCATTTTATTTTTGATCGATTTTCTACACTACTACATAATCTACATTCACATCTCAATTCAATTTCAACATTCAATTTTAATTATTCAATGTCAATTATTTCATTACAAATTTTCAATCACAAATAGATCAACGCTCATTTGTTGAAAACTTGTTCGGTGTCGGATGCGAAACACCTGCTCAAAGTTAATTTGAGAATAAATTTCGGTCTAAATGAATTACACATCCCAGAAAATATTTAAGATTTCGACGTTCATGAAAGTAGTCATCAAATTGATTTGGATGACGTTGATACTAGTCATCCAATTGATTTGGAACATGATGAAAACCCTGCATTAGATATTTTCGATGCAAGAGGGAAGAGA
>CAIGRB010040729.1:0-10530 GCA_903798255.1 Fraxinus quadrangulata
CATTATCATACGATGATCATATATATGGACTAATAATTCGTACTTCTTTTTTGTAATTAGCAAGAATTTAAATGTTTAAAGGAACTTTATACATTATATTTTGTCCTAAAATTATTTTTTTAAATATTTATAGTTCTTGGACTGTGTTGGGACTGGGCAGACCATATTTTACAAAGATGCATCACTACCAGAATAGGCATCAACAATGACGATATTTTCCATTGCTAAAGCTCGAATTTCATAGATGAAATCCTTCTCCTGTAGAAGAGTTCCGTTTTGATGTCCATAGGTGAAAGTGCCTTAAGTGAACGTATTGATATGATACCTATTGGATGTCCATAGGTGAAAGTTTAAACAGAGGACTATGTTAAATTGAATTTTTCTCAAAGTTCAAAAAGAGAGTAAAATGTGGATGAAGACTCGGCTTTGTGTTTTCTTACACCCTGAAATCATCAAAGCCTACGCGTAAGTACCAACATGACGGTGAAGGCACTTAAGCTCTCAATAGTTCTCCAAGTGGCTTCTCAGAGTCGCTCCAAACTTGGACTTTCAGGAAATTAATCGGATTATCCAAAGTTCGAACACGTCCCACCCTTCAATAGGTAGCATAGCAAAACCCTAGCTCTACCTATATGCACACTTGTACATAATCGGACCTGAGAAGAGACCCAATAGGCTACCGCCCCATGCCCAGCTCTTTAAAGGGCCTAAAAAAAATTTTGTTTCCTTCAAAAAAAAAAAAAAGACACGGCCATTTATAGTCGTCAACTCTGCTCGATTGCTCCAAACAGTGAGGTTTCTTCAAGAATAATATCGTGAGTCACACGATCAATGTTTAGATTACAAATACTCAATCTATGGAATAACACCCTCTCGGTATATATTTGTGCATCGTTACACATATCTTTATCGATATGATCGTTTATTAACTCTAATTTTTATTAATTGATTTGATTGATAGATTCTATATAATTAATTGAATACTGTATAGTTTTGTCTCTAAATTCAATTACATTTTTTCAAAATCCTATTGATCAGATCATTGATTTGTGCGTGGGTTTGAATTGTTTTTCTCGATCTATAATCTATTATTAATTAATGTGAATTTTTGCCTTTATGGGGGTAATTGGAAGCAATATATGATTAAATATGATGTAATTTAATTTTTCCATTTTATTATGTTACATTATGAAAATATTTATGACATTTGATGATATATCATTATTGTTGTTGCAATAACAATTTATTTTTTCTCTAAAGACTGCGAGTCCTGTGCAAAATAAGAAAATGTGTAAAATTTAACCATTTTTACAAATAAGAAGTTTATTTCTTATTTTATGTGAAATTGAATTCATTATAAGTACGAAGTGTATTTACCATACACATGTAACGGAAGGAAATTCTCTCCCACTATAGCTAAGTTAGAAACATTGATAATTATTGATTATTTCTAATTTCTTTTCCCTTTTCTGTTTATAGATTGTTTGGTATTTTTATTTTATTTACTATTATTATTATTATTATTTATTATTACAAATTTGGCTTCATAGATATTTTATAACCGTATTGTAAAATAGAGAAAAAAAATCTTGTTTTAATTATGTACTTATGAAATGAAATATTTAGGAAAGCCACAAAAATGTCAAACAAGTTAGTCAAATACCATGGCTCCTAAATATGCGTTTGGAGCTCAAATAAAGAAGTAGAAAGGAAGAGTAGAAGCATTAATTCGAAGCCACGTGAGGAGATATGGATAAGTACTTTAATGACAAAAAAAGAAAAGTGAAGGAAGGAATGCCGAAAAATTTAGTGATTGAGGAGCAACAAACAATGATGATGGTGATGTGGATGAATCGAAAGAGAACAGGAAAATGATTGAACCTGTCAATGTTAATAAATCAAAGCAAATGATGAAATAATGTTCAACACGAAGATTTAAATCAAGATAATTGGTTTTTTTAAAAAAAAAAATTCAACGATTCTGGAAATTGGAAGGACATTAATATTAATAAAAAGATGATGGACTTTTTAGTTGAAATGGGTCACAAAAGAGTTGATAACATCTTTTCATTTTATTTATTATTTTAAACAACTAAAATTTAATTGTTTATCAGTTATGTAAAACTTTTATAAATAAAAAAAATTGATTGCCTATTACGATTTAGAGTTCAGATTCTAAAGTTCGCTTCAAGTCCTGCGAAACACAGGTATGGCCCTGCAGTTGCACACCTCACATGATATTGAATATATATCTTATTACCGAGTTGTGTCATGTTGAACTTGCTATCAATCAAATAAAGATGACATGACTCAGATGTGCATCTCAATGACAATGCTTGATCATTGTCATCCACAATTGCTCCACTTCAAAATGAAGAAAGCTGGTTGATTTTTAAAGTAGGCAGGATATCATGCATGAATATGATTATGATAAAGTTCCAAAATCCAGGCACTTTACCTCACTGGTCCCCGTCCATCCCATTGCTCGAAGATATGTAACCAATTAAAGTGATATATTAGAAAAAAATTATTCCGTGATGAGAACAAATTAACAGGATACTTTTAAATTCAGTAAAAACATAAATAATGATGATTTAAAAAAAAAAAATCGATTGAAGGGAGAATCTTGACGCTTTGAAATGGTTCTAGAAAGGGAAAAAAAATCAATTGCTGTAATTGTGAAATTCAGTGTCAAATTTTCAGATCAACATAAAAGAAATTAAAAATAAAAAATAAAAAAATCAATTGCTGTAAGAGTCATTCTATTGTAACAATTTAAAGAAAATGTAATTTCAGCGTTCAAAGCAAACATAGTTCAAACCTGGAGCTGCGATTATCTATGGACAAAATTTCTTCATTATACTTAGATTACAGCAGTTCGTTAGAAGCTTCAGCTATATCAATGGCTTCTCTTGTTCTTCTACTCTCTAAGCTCCTTCGACATGAAAACCCGGAAAACTCAATGCAATTATAGTCGTCGTCTTCTTTTTCTTCATCTTCTTCCATGGATACAACTAATTTAGCTACATACTTGTGCTGAGTTAGTTTGAGAGCTACAATTCATTATTTCTTGTTATTCGACATTGAGTTAGTAGTGGACAAAGGATTCAATTTTGTAATCCATCAGCACTTCCTTCTTTTCTAGATGCAGTATTTTATTTAAATTCAAGTCAATCAATTTTTTTTCCTGATAATATTTTTCAACCCTCAAACATACGTTTCATGGTAAGTGAATTAGATACGCTGGAATGAGCACAAAAACGTAGGCCATTAGGTTAAGCAATTCTAGCCTCAAATTATCAAAAAATTATGAGATAGTGAACCAGCATATTTATTTGAATCAGTTTCTTTAACAGTCCAACCATGTTTTTAATTCTGTCTACAGACTTTAATTCGACGCAATATGTTATATATGCCCTTGAGTTCAAATCTGGAAATGTGAACGAAAAATGAAATGTACCGACTCTATAAATTAATCTGGAAATACCAATGATAACCGTAGCAATTGAAATATACTTTGAATTTAAAGATTCCACTTTTTTATGCAACGTTATCTTCCTAATGATCGATACAACCATTTCATTTGTAAGATTCTTATATCAAAATATCATCACAAATTTAAATTCAAATTCAAAATTGAAAATATCCTAACTCATCATCAATTCATGTTTTCTTACTTCGTTGGACTTCGTTTTTGACATTCTACTTCAACTACAACTTTATTATAAGGGTTTGGACGTCCCCTATATATAGTTTGATCTTCAATAATATTTAGTAAGAAGTTAGAATTGTAAATATATAATCTTTGTATTCTTTCTCCATATTATAATAAAATCTCAATTCTCTACAAAATTACATTGTTCTTGTATTCTTGTGATTTTTACTTCAAATTGAGGTTTAATATCTTATTTTCTCCAACAAACTGCTATCAGAGCATTCCAGTACATAATAGTTACAATCCTTAGTGCCGGCCTTGTTATCAATCTGCTGTGTTTTTACAGCCCCAAATACAAAAATAGTGTTGCAAATGTAGGATAGGACTGATGTTAAAAATGAAACTAAAATCAGATTTTAGGATGAACTAAATTTTAGAGTTATAGAGTTATGTTGAAGCAAAACATATAATACCAAAAAATGACAAATTGTCGAAATATAATCACTCAATGCAATACAATATATATAATACCACACCGTACAAATTACAATTAGTAACAACCTTCGGACCTAGGCTAAACAATTGGCATCATTAAAAATGGTGCGTACTTTGATCACTCGTCGTGCTGAACAAAAGAAAAATTACGGGATCTACGTTTGGATCCAAATATTTATTTAAGATTTTTTTATATATTTCAGTAATTATAGGTGCCCGTTGTTGGATTACTTTAGGTCCAGTGGCACGTTAACAATTATTGCTTATGTTATGATCATTTCAATCCCCAGGAGTATAGCCTGATTTCTCTAGTCTCGTCTCTATGAGTTGAATTGGCCATTGACTTTTAAATTGAAATATTGTCAAATTTTGAGACTTTTTTTTATGTATTTGTTGTACAAATAGTGTGAGACGATAAACGCTATTCAAATTTATTAAAATAGCAGCAGATTATTGATTTGAAAAATATATAATACAAATAAAGAGTAAAAATGAAAGAAAGAGAGTGTTTCTTCGACTAGAAAACAATTGACTTATTTCAACAATACTACTTTTGATACAGTCGAAAAAGTAAAGAGAACTATTTTGCCTTCTTTTCTGGCTTTTTAAGTGATTGGAATTTGATGATGAAACATGGCGTGATATGAAGTATAGAACGCACAAACAAATAAGTAAGAATAAGATTTAAAAGAAAAACAAACAAGAATATGATATTGACAGAGGAACCGAGTATTTTATTAATGACAATCAAATGAGAGAAAATACAACTTCTGCAATAATCTACTGTCAAAACTGAATGGAGAATCTATTATTTATAAGAGAGATGCCCAAATCCTAGAAGTAAACTAAAATATAGAAATTAGGTCAAAAATCGCGTAAAACCAAAAATAAGGAAATAAATTATGCGGCTCGTCGCTCGAGCGATAAGCGGGCGAGAGCCCGTCACTCAAGCGACAACTCAGTGACAGGCGGGCGACAGCTTCACTGTTCCAATTTTGCTCATCTTGCTCGAGCGAGAGTCGAGTGTCCATCTAACGCCGTCAATCCGTCTTATTTCCTTCTTTGACCTTATTTTGATATCTTCAGGTCCAATACTCCAAAACGCGAAACCCTAGACCCAATTTGAACCGAATTTGGGTCACCAAACTCAATAATCTCTACATTGACACAAATTCCAGTGCAACGAACAATGTTTCAAAATTTCTCCACCTAGAAAAATAAGTCCGACTACAGCGAAACACACTGAACTCTTCAACTTGAACTAAACCTCTCCAACACTCAAAAAAATATTCTTCATCTTCTACCATATCCAAACACGGATACAAATAAATCCAACCCCCAGGTTCCCAAAATTCACAACGATTTCAAAATTTACCAAACAGGGTTGAAGCATACATTGTAGCAGAATCACCACTAAATGCTTTAACTGAAGGCACCTAGCTAGGCTCGTCACCTTCAACAACCCCAAAAACATGCACATCCAAATTAGCATCCTCGTACCTATTTTCAATGGATCTCTCCCTAGCCGTTGAATATAATGGAACCGCAGACTGTGGTGGTAAAGCGAAATTACTGATATCCCCGAAACTCGATAAAGTAGTATTCTTCAAAATAGGCCAAGAGCCAACTCCCAACGGTACTGTACCAAACTGTATATTCACCACAGTACCAAACTCGTGCTGATATTTCTTCACTAATTCGGCCTAACCTTGCAAGATGTATAATTAGGACTTTCTCCGCCCTCCAATACAACACGCACACCCTTTCATACCTTCAAAACTTCACCTACACCAGAGAACGTGTACTCTCTCGAATCCAGGGTACTCGGCGAGATTTTATTCTTCTTCAAGTCTGAAACATGTCGAATCTGGCCAAGTGTTCTGATTGTTCCATTTACCAACTTCAATCTGACTCTTCCAATACCAACTACTCGACAAGATTCGTCGTTTCCCATGATAACGACGCTTTGCATCACCGTTTCATATGATTCAAACAAATCCCAATTGGGACTCATATGAAATGCACATCTGTATCTAAAATCCACTCTTCGTCAGCTTGGATTCCACGTCAGAAATGGTCAAAAGATCTCCCTCACTTACAAAGTTCTCTGTAATGCCTGCTTCACCTGAAGTCTTTGATTGCCTCCCACGATTTGCAGCTGAATTACCCTTACCAAGTAACTTCTCGCAATCCTTCTTGATATGTCATTTCTTCCTGCAATAAAAACAGACCTTATTACTGAAATTCACCATCGACTTGCCCCTTCGTTGATCACCACAAACCACAAGAGTTTCATCACCTTTGGAACCAACTCCAACCAGATGCTTCATCTTCTCATTTGAGAACAAGGCATCATACACGTCTTTAATGGTGAGTGTGTCACGACTGTATAGAATCGTGTCCCTAAACGACGAAAACGAACAAGGCAGCGATCACAACATGATTAAGGTCAAGTCTTATTCATCATATTTTAAATTCTCCAAATCAGCGAATGATCTTCCAGTGATCGGTCTTCTGCCATGTGATAAGAATAAAACATCTGTTTCAGATGCAATTTGCTGGTCAGACTTTTGATCATGCACAATTGCTTCAATTTCAACCACAATGCAGCTGTTGTTTTCTCCTTTAAGACGTCCTAAAAAATATTGTTAGATAGATAAAGATGAATTTGCGAAAGTGCCTTACGATCCTTCCGTTGTTTCTCCTCTGCTGTCCAAGTTGTGGGCGTCTTATCAAATCCCAACAAAAAATCATCTAAATTCATCTGCGCCAATATAGCTCTCATCTTCACTTGCCACAACGAAAACCTTGTACTGCGATCCAACAGCGGAATATTATACTTCATGGTAGTCATCGATATCCAAAACCTCACACAATCAAATCTTTACTATGCAGATTTACTGAACCTTAACTCTGATATCACTTGTTAGGAATTGAGAATGAGACGATATAGCGCGATATGAAATATAGATCGCACAAATAAATAAGCAAGAATAAGATTTAAAAGAAAAGTATACGAGAAGATGAAATTGGTAGAGGAATCGAGTATTTTATTAATAACAACCAATGAAAAGAAAATACAACTTCTGCAATAATCTACTATCAAAATTGAATGAAGAGTCTACTATTTATAAGAGAGATGTCTAAACCCTAGAAGTAACCTAAAATATGGAAACTATGTCAAAATTGCGTAAAACAAAAAATAAGGAAATTTATGCGTCCCGAGAGCCTGTCGCTTAAGCGACAGCTCAGCGATGGCGGGCTACAACTTCACGTTCCAATTTTGCTCATCTTACTGGAATGAGAGTTGAGCGTCCGTCCAGCGCCGTCAATCCGCCTTATTTCCTTCTTGGACCATATTTTGACATCTTCAGACTCAATACTCCAAAACGCGAAACCCTAAACCCAACATTAAACTTATTCAATAATTCATTAGTTACTTAAATTAATTTGACAAGAAAACCATTTTAATTCATTTTATGCTTGGTTTAATATTGTTATACTTTTAGGAGAACCACTTATAGATGTAATAAAGATTAATCAGCTGTGATAAATATTTGATAAACTTTTATTTTAAAATTATTGTATATTTTAAAATCAGCATTTGAGTGATTGGCAAATTAAAATAATATATATTATTGTATGTATCTACAATTACTAATATGGACATTGATTTTAATTCTATTTTTTTGTATTATTATTACATGAAACATTTATTTTTAGCTTTATAGTAATGAGTAATATTGTCAAATATTTTTTAAGACAGAATATTCACAATAACTATTTCAAATGAAGAATACAATATCTATTAGATCTCATAATTTATAATATTATAAAATAAAAAATAATTCATGTAGTAGAAAAATATTCAAATAAATTTAAATTATCTTTTGTGCATTAGACTTGCGGAAATTCTGTTCTCAATTTCTCCATTTCTTCATAATAAGAAAAAATATCAAATAAATTTACGGATAAAGTTACTTTGTTAGAAGAATTTAACATAAAGTTGACATAATTACATGTGACAGTAATTAATTGGATGAAAAATATGAATCTTTTTTAAACTGTTCAATGATAAAATATCACGTGACATTATGTCAAAATTTATGTCAATGTAACATGATTTGTAAATTTACATCATCTTTAACGTGAATTACGGAATGAAATATGCTTTATTATTAGAATACTAATAAACCTAGGGCATAAAGGGGATTACTTTAATTAAAATTAATATTTTAATATTAGGTAAGTGAAAAAGCTAAAAGCAGATTGAAAAGCTATCATTTTGTTATTTCTCAAAATATACTGTCGAATGTCGATGTTACAAATTCTTCTATAGGCATTTTTTTTAAATTTACTTAACACCTAAAACAACTCGTGATTGTTTGACACTCATTAGTTGAATTCTAAAAGCAATTTCAAATGTTACGTAAGAGACATTTGATATGCCAGATAGATAATAACAAATGAGATTAATTCATAAAAAAAAAGCGTAAAATATTGATATTTTGTTTTCTTTGACAAGAAGATAATCCATGGATTTCAACAATAGAATTATGCTTTGTAATAAGAACAAAAACAACACTATTCATGCTTAAATTAAGCGGTTTTCGGGGAATAGTGTATTAACCATTTAAGTCATTTGGAATCTATCTATTGAGATGAGATTTGTTATCCATTTATACTGTCTAATTTGATATCCACCCAATTGTAAATTGACACGTCATGGAAAATTAAAGTGGTAATCAATTTTAATTTTTCAACCTTAACATCAATTTTAATTTTTCATGATATATCAATTTGTAATTTCATGGACAGCAAATTAGACAGCAAAATGGACAGCAGATCTAACTCCTATTTATTGGAGAGAATCGTAAACAAGTCATTGGAAACTTCTTTGAGCCTCGTAAAATGTGCAATTTACCAAAATTAACAAGTGAAGCAGATTCACAAGAAGAGTTGATGAAAGTGAAATATAAGCAAGTTCTCTTAACATTTATGATTTAGTTTTTAATGAGATAAATTAACATGATATTAGAGAATGTAATTATGCAGAATTTAACAACAGTACTGTTCGAGTCGTGTTGAGCATAATGTGCAAAATTTGAAGTTTATTTTCGGGTGATTGTACAGGGGCTGTGATAAAGCTACAGTGCAGCAATACCAAATGGGGACTAGTCGAAAAAACTTCGACAGACAAGAATGGTTATTTCTTCTTCAAGCCACCAAAGCTGACAACAATGCATTCCACAAGTACTGCAAGGTGTTTCTGATTTCATCAATGTTGGCTACATGCAGCGTCAATCCAATATGGGCAGCGGTGTCATTGGTGCCATCTTGATGCCCAGCCGCCAGCCACCGGTTAAGCCACTTCCATTTGAGCTCTTCAGAGTTCGGCCATTCGCCTTTGAGCCAGCCAAGAAAGTGCCGTGCCACATCTAAATGCAAGATTTTAGTACAATCTTAAGTATTGCATGTGTCACAGACTCACGTCTTTCTTTTGGGCCTATGATGTTAAGATTTTTACAGCAATAAATAAAAAAGATTTCAATTTTACTATCATGCATATCTATCTATACATATTCGTACTTGGATAAATATATATATATACGTACATTGTATATAATACAAAGAGAGACAGAGACAGAGACTTGCTCTTTATGGCTAATAAATGGTATATATGGACTGAATATTTATTCTTCATTTTAAAGTATACTAACAAATTTTTTGGACAAAAATGTCATAGCCACAAGATACGATAATTAATGAAAGATTAAATAATAATAATAATAATAATACAATTCAATTTCAACCATATTTTTATGGGACATAACTTTGCAACCACACATTTACTAAATATCTGATTTTATCCACCAACAGGGCATACTTAAACAAAAATAAAAGAAAACTGAAAAATAAAAATAAAAGAAAAAGATCAAAATAAAATCCAGCAATCTTTCCTCTTTATGTGTAATTTGGTATCTCAATTCACTGTAATACCTACTACCTTGTAACGCTTCATTTGAGCTATGTTATAGTTAATTAACGGAGTTCAAAACCAATATTTTAAAAATGTTTTTGAATGCTATTAAAGTTTTTTTTTATTTTAAAATTAAATTATCATATGAGTTTAAGTACATTATAGTTCATATAAAAATATGTATAAATTTACAAGGTATCAAATTTGCCTCTAAACCATTTTCTTGTATTTATATGACCTCATTTTAGAGGGATTCTATTCGTGAGATTACTGTTTTAACACAAATATAAACATTAAACATCGCGGGTCAAGACAAATATTTAAGAAATTAATCGATTTTCTTAAAAAGGTTGAGACGCTGCTGCAATTTTCCCAAATTCTTATCACAGAAGTTTAGGGG
>CAIGRB010040729.1:11146-35277 GCA_903798255.1 Fraxinus quadrangulata
TGTGGGCTCCACCTCATGTGAGTGTTATGTGAACCATTATGGCAAAAAATTATGTACCACTAGCATTTTTCTTATAACAATGGCTGCAATTTCTTTCGTGAAAAACACAATTTTTAAACTTCCAAAGTGTTTTTCTCATACCACTTCGCCACTTCTGCCCTCAAAGTGTCCAGGGTGGTTTGCTTCACTTTCGCCTCTAAATATTATGAGGTATGCACCGCCACTTCCCTTTCTTTAAATTTTCGACTGAACTCGATTCTTATTATATGTACACTTGTTGGTTAGGGACGGAATGCTGATGAAAGTAGAAAAAGATAATACAGGCCTTACAAAACCAATTCTGTTGAAGAACTTGAAGATCCGGATTATGAGATATCTGAGAAGACTAAAGAGCGGGCAGAAGAAGTGAAGGAGAAAGCAAAGGAGTGGGAAGACAAGGCGGCCGGAAGGCCAAAGAAGCAAAGGACCGAGCCGCTAAAATCGCTTACGGGGCAAAAGAGAAGGCGAAAGAAAAAACTCATGAATTGAAGGAGAAGACTAAGGGCACGGCTGGTACTGTGATTAATGTTGGAGCATTAGTATAGGTAAATGGTTGTTTAGATAAAAAAAATATTTAATTCGCATGAGCGTAATTAATTCTAGGAAAAAGAAAAGAAAGAATGTAAGAGAAGAAAGATAAAGCGAAAATCGACATCCAAGACAAGTGAAAATACTCCCATTAAGACAATATTGCCCCGCAACAGATACAATTTGACACTTCAAACCACAAACAACAATAAACTTGGAACGAAAATTTTCCTCTACAAGAAAATGGTTTTGAAATGACTTTTGAAGAGTATTTTGTAAGAGTTTTGATGTAATGATCAATGTAAAATGATATGTGATGCATAATGGACGTTCAAATGGTCCATATATAGAAGATGAAGGGATGTGAGTGAAGTGTCACGCCTCAAACTCAGCAATTTTCATGAAAGGGAAGCATTCATTATTGTCGCTGACCTTTCGTTTGATCGATTGACACCTTTTCATCAGACGTCTCTCGCTCGCCGAGCGACAATCTTATCGTTCGAGCTATGGAGTTAAACCATTTTTCTAGTCCGTATTTCCTTTTTTTTATTCAACTTTGGACCGTAATTTTTCATTCATCCGAAATTAGTTTTGAGATTTCAAATATACCATAACGATCTACTCAACGAGTAGAATAAGTTATTTTATTTATATTTATGATTTGACTATCAAATTAAGTCTGAATATTTAAGAAAAGTTAACGCGAAAGTCATTTTTCCATACTTAGCTAAATTATATTTTCATTCTCTAAACCAAATTTCAACAATCCCCCGAAAATTTGAATATGCTTATGCTATATAGAAATATGATGCATTGTAGAGAGAGAGAGAGAGAGAGAGAGCAAAAAAACACTGCATCTAGGAAATGTGGCTTTCAGGCTTGAACCTTCCTTTATAAAATACTATCGGATTTATTTGGCTAATTGGTGAACGTAATGTCTTGAACCATTCGGTCGTGTGTGTAAATCAAGACAATAATACTCATGCATATGTCTTTTCTGAATCGTTCATGTTCTCATGACTTGGTTCATTTTTACCATAAATTATTCTTGGTTTCATAAGCGTTTAGAAAATTTTAGTCTTTCAACAATTTTCATTTAGGCGGCCTCACCTCCCATTTACATAGGTAACCTCCTATTAAGAGTATTCTACCATACTCCACTTGTTTTAATTAAGATATATGAATCATTAAAAGGAAATCTTAATCTTAACATTCTGCATAAAACACTTTAATTATCAGAGTTGGGAAACATTTTTCTAAGTGCTTTATTGAATCTTTATAGCTTAGTTGTTCCCTTGAATCAAGATCTTAGGATTTCCAGTCAATAAGGTAGGGTTACCATTACAAAGAACCTTAGGTGATAGACTTTAATCTCACTCATTTGGATATGCAACATACTTGATCTCTTGGTAAACTTTTAGTAAGTGGATCCACGATGTTCTCCGTAGACTTCACATAATCTATAGAGATAATACCATTAGAGATCAGTTGCTTAATGGTATTGTGTCTACGACGTATATATCCAAACTTACCATTATATATACTACTTTGAGCCCTTCCAATAGTTGATTGACTATCACAATGTATACTAATTGTAGGTATCGGCTTAGGCCAATATGAAACATCTTCCAAGAAGTTACGAAGTCATCCTGCATCTTCTCCAACTTTGTCAAAAGCAATAAATTTTGATTTCATCATTGATCAAGATATACACGTTTACTTCGTCGACTTCCATGATATAGCAGTTCCACCAATGATAAATACAAACCACTAGTAGACTTAGAATCTTTCATATCAGATATTCAATTCGCATCACAATATCCTTCTAATACTGTAGGATATTTTGTGTAATCCATAGGTTAAAGTGTACTTTAAGTACCTAAAAACCCTTGTTAAAACCTTCTAATGATCATGGTTTAGATATTGTGAATCTACTAAGTTTAATCACATCAAATGTTATGTCTGGTCTAGTACAGTTTGTAATATATATAAGATTGTCTATAACTTGTGAATACTTTAGTTGTGACACACATTCACCCGTATTTTTTACTAAATGTAAACTTGTGTTAGTATGAGTTTTTGCATGACTTTCCTCAGGTACATTATACATTTTAAGTATACTCTCAATGTAGTGATATTGGAAAAGTATAATTTCTTTTGATATTATAGAGATCTTAATTTATAATATTACATCAGCCACATCTAAGTCTTTTATATCAAAATATTTTGTTAACATTCTCTTAATATTTAGCATTATTTTATGACTATTGGTCATTATCAACATATCGTCTACATATAGACATACAATCACGTAGGCTTTTGGTGTATGTTTAATGTATACACACTTGTCACTCTCATTTATCTTAAACCCATTAGACAATATTGTTTTGTCAAACTTTTGATAATATTGTTTAGGAGTTTGTTTTAATCCATACAAGGATATAACTAGTTTACAAACCATTTATTTGTGATTAGGAGAGACGAACCCTTCGAGTTATTCCATGTATATCTCCTTTTCTAACTCACTATTTAGAAATACCATATTTGATTAATCTCAATTTTATATAATGCCGCAACAGCAATTAACAACATTATCGAAACGATTCTAGTTACGGGTGAGTAGGTATCAAAGAAGTGAAGTCCTTGTTTTTATCTATATCCTTTAGCAACCAATCTAGCCTTATATTTGTCAATCAATCCATTCGATTTTAGTTTCCTTTCGAAAATTCATTTACACTCTAAAGACTTGTTCCCGAGAGGTAAATCAACTAACTTCCAAATATAGTTTTGTATTATAGAATATATCTCACTATTGATGGCTTCTTTTCAATGTTGTGTTTTCAGTGTAGACATTGTTTTATTGAAAGTTTTTGATTCATTTTCAACCATATAGGTTAGAAAATTTGGGTCAAACGAAGTGGATATTCTATCTATTTTACTACGCTTTGGTCTTCCTTATTTAAAGTGCCATTTATAATATCATAAGTTATTTTATTTAAACTTTCATTTTTCTTACTTATTTATGGAAAAGTATTTTAAAAAATTATGCATTTTTTGATTCAATTATTGTTCTTTCATGTACTTCTTGAATTTCATATTTATGTACAAGAAAAAAATATACATTACTATTATTGGCATACCCAATAAATATGCAATCAATCGTCCTATGACCGATTTTCACTTGTTTAGATTTAGGTATTTCAACCTTAGTCAAACACCCCCACACTTTCAAATATTAATAAGAAGGTGGATAACATTTTTATAGTTCATATGGAATTTCTTCCATTTGTTAAGGGGTGTCTTTTAATAATGCTATTTGTCGATAGAATAGATTCTCTCCCCAAGTTTTGAGATAGATCCGAACTTATCAACATTGAGTTCATCATCTTTTTAAGAGATCGATTTTTGCGTTCAGCAACGCCATTTGATTGGGGGTGAGTAAGGTGCTGTTATTTGATGAATGATTCCATACTCGGAACAATATTCTTCAAACGGTGTCCTGTATTCACCACATATATCACTACGAATATTTTTTATTCGTTTACCAAGTTTATTTTCAACTTGTCTAAGACTTTGTATTTACTTCGTAGTAGAAAGATGTAATAATACTTTGTACAATTATCAATAAAAGTTATAAAGTATTTCTTATAATCTTCAGTTAGAATAAATTTCAAGTCACATATATCGCTATGTATTGACTCTAAAGGTGTCGTGTTCATTTGAATTGAGTGAAAAGGTATTTTGGCCAACTTTGCTTCAATACATACTTCACACTTATGATTTGGATCAATTTTAAGCGTTTGAATTAAACTTTGATTCATAAGTTTGCCCATAGATCTGTAATTGACGTGTCCTAATCGATTATACTATAAACAATACAATTCAAGCATATAAGTAGAATTATATCATTTACCAACATACATCTCATTTTTAGTGAGTACAAATTTATCGGATACGAATACAAGTTTAAGGTCATTTTTACTAAGTAGAGACTTGGATACAAGATTCTTACAAATGTTCGGTACATGTAGGACATTATTGAGAACGAGCTCTTTCACGGATGTCATCTTCAAAGTAACTTTTCCTTGTCCTTCAACTTTAAAACTTGCAAAATTTCTCATGAAGAGTTGTTATCCATTTAATTCTTTGTAGTTAGAAAACATAGTTTTGTCTATACAAATGTGACGGGTAGCACTAGTATCAACCCACCATTCTCTTAAATTTTCAACATTATTACATTAAAAAACAACCGCTGAAAGATTCATCTCTTGTATTCTTTCAGAAATGGTGTCTCTTTCAACCAAATTTGCTCGTACGTTCTTCTTAGGCTTTTGATATTCATTATAGCGATGTCGAACTTTTCCACTATTGTAACATTTATCTTTAAACTTCTTGGCATTCTTGGAGTTGTCTCTTTTTGGTACAACACCGGAGATTTTACATTTCTTGTTGACAACCTTCGAACCAATTTCAACAAAATTTGCTCCATATTGAACAATGGATTTCCTTTCGATGTTTCTATTATCTTTCTCGATCCTCAAATGGACAATCAATTCTTCCAAATTCATCTCCTTACGTTTGTGCTTGAGATAGTTCTTGAAATTTCTACACATATGAGGGAGTTTCTCGATTATGGTTGCAACTTGGAAGGACTCGCTCAATTCCATCTTTTCAGCATGTATGTCATGAAGTAGAACTTAAAGTTCTTGTACTTAACTTATCATGGTTTTAGAGTTTACCATTTTATAGCCCAAAAACTTGGTAACAATGAACTTCTTTGTTCCGACATCCACTATCTTGTACTTCTTTTCCAATGAATCTCATAAATTCTTGGCCGAGTCCATCAAACTATACACTCCATAAAGTGTATTGTCCAATCAATTTAGAATGTAATTTTACAAAGGAAATCTGAATGCTTCCTTGCATCCAATGCAATAATCGACTTACGATTATTTTCTTCTTTTTTTACAGCATGAGTCCTTTCTTTTAAGAACTTTGTCAAATTCAAAATAGTAAGAGAAAACAACATCTTTTGTTATCATATTTTAAAATCCACACTTGCAAATTTTTCGAATTTTTTTCCTATGTGGGATGTGAGAGTTTGATATAGGTATGGTCAAAGGTGGAACCACATGGTTCGTACCATTTTTGTTTGACTCGAAATAGTCTCAACATGATTCATTTCTATTACAAACAGAAGTTTAACGTATTAAATAATGAAAGAAAGGAATAACACACAATTGCTTATTTTAAAGATGAAGAAAGGATGTCCAACAACAACCTTAAACAAACGAATATTGTCTTAAAATTGTTGGAGCGTTAGTATATGTAAATTGTTGTTTAGACAAAGAAAATATTTAATTCGCAAGTATGTAATTAAATTCTAGTAAAAATGAAAGAAAGAAGTTAAAAGAAAGAAAATAAATCGAAGATCGAAATTCGAGGCAAGTGAGAATACTTTCTCTTTAAGACAATATTACTCCACAATGGTGGTAATGGACTACGACACTTGTCTTCCAAGATACAATGGATACAACTTGTGATAAAAGTATTTCAAACTACAAGCAACAACAAATTTGGAACGAAAATTTTCTTGTGCAAGAAAATGGTTTTGGAATGACTTTTGAAGAGTATTTTGCAAGAGTTTTGATATAATGATCAATTCAAAATGATATGAAATGCATAATAGACATCCAAATGGGCCTATATATAGAAGATGAAGGGTTGTGAGCGAAGTGTCACGCTTCAAACTCAGCAACCTTCACAAAGGGAAGTATCCCTTATTGTCATTGGCATCTTGCTCGAGCGATAGTGACACATTTTTATCGAAACCTTTCTTGCTCGCTCGTCGTTTGACTGTCGCTTGAGCTATAATAGGCGAGCTATAGAGTTAGTCATTTTTTCATCTAGTATTTCCTCTTTTCTATCCAACTTTATACCGCAATTTCTCATTCATCCAAAATTGATTTTGAGATCCCAAAGATACCATGACGATCTACTCGACGAGTAGAACAAATTAGTCTATTTATATTCATAATTTGAATATCGGATCAAATTCAAATATTTGAGCAAAGTTGACATGAAAATCACTTTTCCATACTTAACTAAATTTTACTTTCATTCTCTAAACAAAATTCCAACAATTAATCGACATAACGGTTATACGAGTTAAATTATCATTTGTTTTGATTGTATATGTGTGTGTGTGTGTATTCTATTTATAATTTCTAAAAGGTACTATGGTCGATAAGGCCTATGAGACAAATGAGAAAATCAAGGACGTTGTTGGGACGGTGGACTGATAAGACAAAAGAATATGCATACGACGCAAAAGAGAAGACAAATGATGCTGTTGGAACTGTGGCTAGAAAGACCATAAAACACGCATATGATGCAGAGGAGAAGACTAAAGGTGCGGTCGAGACTGTTGCTGATAAGACCAAAGAAGGAGCACAAAAGGCAGTCGAAACAGCATAGGGTTTAGGAGAGAAGGTGAAGCAAAATATGCAACAGGCTTGGGGGCTGCTAAGGAGACTAGTCAGAAGATTAAGGAGACCGTGGTTGGAAAATCTGATGACTAGAAAGAATCTGTTATGATCATATTGAAGATCATGTTAGGAAGTTATAGAGTTGAGGTGCCAAGCGGGAAAACGTGAAAATAAGAAATATTGAAGGGTTTTTTTCCACCTTTTTTATGAATGTATTTTAGTCATAATAATTATATGAATGAAGTTTTTGTTTCCCTGGCAATATTTTACAGTTGGTAGGAGAAATAAGTAAATTAGATTGGAAAGTTTGTTAGTTTATGTGAATTATATTTTGTAGGATAAAAATAGTAGGGAGTAATTTTAAATTGGACAAGATAATTGAAGGAAAAAATTTTAATTTATTGAAAAATAGAATTTTACAATGGCAAGAGACTTTTACAATGACAATGCTTTTAGACTTCTACACACCAATTGAAGTGGTAACCNCTTGCTTCTTGTAAATTCTTAATTTTTCATTATTTTATCTTACTTGGTCCTTGCGGAATTCTAGAATTTTCTAATATTTTCTTTATTTTATATTTTGATTTAGCTTGCTTCCCAAGAATCTCTAGTGAATTTTAGATAATTCTTTAATCCATAAACTTTTCTTGTTTACCAAGTTAGTTTAGAGAATTCTAGAAATATGTAACAATGCTAATATTCTTTCTTGGTGCATATTTCAGTAGCTCCAATCATTTCTCATAGTAACTCAAATTTTGCTTGTGGTAACGCCTTTGTAAATATATCTTCCAATGTTTCATCAGTCTTACAATGTTTAAGCTCTATCTCTTTGTTTGCTTCAGCTTCCCTGATAAAGTGATACTTAATGCCAATGTGTTTGGTTCTGTTATGAAATACGAGATTCTTGGCCATTGCTATTGTAGATTCATTGTCGCAGTAAATTCCTGTAGCTTCATCTTGTAGCTCTTCCATATCTTCAAGTATACGCTTTAGCCATATAGCTTGGCTCGTTGCGATTGCTGCTGCAATATACTCTGCTTTAGATGACGATTGTACAATTGTTTCCTTTTTCTTTGATGCCAAGAAAATATTTCGGAACCTAATGTGAATGCATAATCTAATGTACTTTTCATATCATCCACTGATCCTGCCCAATCACTATTAGTATACCCTAGTAGTCTTGAGTTAAGCTTAGACTGATACCATATTCTATAGTCTTTTGTTCTTTGAAGGTATCTTAGTATCCGCTTTGCAGCTCCATAGTGAACTTGACTTGGATTTTGCATGAATCTTGAAAGTAGGTTGGTTTCATACATATGTTTGGCCTTGTAGTAGTGAGATAGAGTAAACTTCCAATTAGGCTTCAAAATTGTAAACTGTCTATTTTTGAAGTACAGTCATCCTTTTTGAGTGATTTATTGCTATCCAGAGGTGTTGCTATAGTCTTGCAATCTTCTATCTTCAATTTCTTTATAAGATTACTTGTGTACTTCTTCTGAGCAATGCAGATCCCATCTTCAGATTGAGTTATCTTGATTCCAAGAAAGTAGTGCATCAATCCCAAATCAGTTATCTCGAACGTTTTCATCATGTTTTTCTTGAATTTCTCGATCATACTTTCATCATTCCCTGTATAGATGAGATCATCAACATATAGAGAGATTATTAGTGTACTGTATGTACCTTGATTTTTTATGTATATAGTTGGTTCACTTTGGCTCATCCTAAATCCTTGTTCAGTGAAGTAGTTGTTTACACACTCGTGGAGCTAACTTTAATTCATATAACGTCTTCTTTAGCTTGAGAACTTTATCTTCTTTACCTTGTACCATATACTCCTGAGGTTGCTCAACATAAATTTCTTTTTCAAGATAGCCATTAAGAAATGTTAATTTGACGTCTAGCTGGTAAATCTTCCACTTCTTCTATACGATTAGTGCAATCAGCGCCCTTATAATGTCAAGAGTGCAACTGGAGCAAATGTCTCAGTGTAGTCGATGCCAAAATACTATGAGTATCCTTTGGCGATTAGTCTTACTTTATGTTTTTGGATTGAACCATCAGTGTTAAGTCTTGTAAACACACTTAACTCCTATGACTTTTTTTTGTCTTGAAGAAGATCTACAAGTTCTCAAGTGTCGTTTTTCTCGATCATTTTTATTTCTTCGTCCAAAGCTTTTCTCCATTCTGGTTGTTTTGAAACTGTTTAATAGCTTTCAGGTTCAACGATCATCAAGTTGCATTTTTTATATATTTCTGATAATCTTCCTTTTTTCTTGGCAATGATTTGGGTGAGTCAACTGGTTCTTCTATCATTGTTTGATGTAGGAACTCTGTTTGATTGTTCTCCTGAGCGTCACCCTCATGTTTTTGTGGTTGTGTTAGGATGCTAATAGTTTTTCTTTCTACTTGACCAGTCTCTTAGTTGTAGGCGGTATCTTCATCAAACTTAACGTCCCTACTTATAATTAGCTTCTTTGTTCTCAAGTTATAGAGTCGACGGCTTTTAGATTGAGTGTTATAACCTAGAAAGATTCATTTTTTCTATTTTCTCATCGAGCTTACGTCTTTTCTCTTGTGGAATATGTGTGTAACAGATGTAGCCGAAAACTTTAAGATGCTTTGCTGATAATTTTCGTCCTCTCCATGCTTCAATTGGTGTTTTGTTTTACACCGTTTTGGTCGAACATTGATCTAATAAGTAGACTGCAGTGCTTACTGCTTCTGCCCAAAAAGTTTTTGGAAGACCTTCTCCATTAGCATACCTCTAGTTGTCTCCATTAATGTTCTATTCTTTCTTTTGACACGCCATTTTGTTCAGGTGTGTATCCAATGGTGAGTTGATACTCCATTCCTCCATCTTTACAAAACTTGTTGAATTCATTTGATGTGTATTCTTTACCTCTGTCGGTTCTGATTGTCTTGATATTGCAACTACTTTACTTTTCGATATAGATTTTGTACTTTTTGAAAATCTCAAAAACTTGGGATTTCTCGCGCATAAAGTACACACATGTCAATCTAGTGTAATCATCTATAAAGAGAATGAGGTACATGTTTTGCTCATGTGATGGAGTTCGCATCAAATCGCATACATATGTACGTATCAGCTCCAACGACTCTTTAGCTCTCCAAGATTTTTCGGACTGAAATGGTTGATGGTGTTGTTTCCTGAGCAAACATCCTTCACAAACTTCTTTAATATTCTTTATGACTGGTAAATCTCTCGTCGTGCTCTTTTGCTGAAGAATCTTCAACCCGTGGAAATGGAAGTGTCCAAATCTCATGTGCCACAGCCATGACTCGTCCACTTGTACCGTCATTGCCACATTGTTTGCGTATCTCCATTGGATTGGAAGCATATGTTCCCCCGCTTTTTGACTTATGCAATTACAAGGGATTTATCTTTCTTGTCATAGATCGTGTAAGAATCTCTTTCAAAATGTAAAGTATATCAATTCTCCATCATTTGACCTACACTTAGTAGACTTCGATCTATTGTAGGGACCATGAGAACTTCATTGTTGTATCTCTCGTCATTTTTTTTGCATCAACTGCAATAGTGTCTTTGCATGTTGCCTCTATGAAATTTCTATTGTCAATTTTTATTTTTGTGTTTATTTTATTAAGACTGTAGAAAAGACTTTCATCTTTCGTCATGTGATTACTGCAGTCACTGTCTAGATATCATGTATCTAATTTCTCTTCAGATACATCCTTGTTGGAGGTATAAAATAGATTTTCTTCTATATCATTTTTTTCAGAGAAATTACCTTGAAGATTTTGTTTAAAACGCAAAAAAATAAAAATAAAAATAAATAAATAAATTATGTCCAATTTTTTTACAGCTACGACACCGTGATTTTCCTTTAAACCAACAATCTTTTTTCCAAATGACTTTTTTTTTTTTACAAACGCCACATGGAGGATACCTGCCGTTATTATCAATTTCTTTTTCTTGAGTTTCTTTATTATTAGAATTTTCTTTAAATTTTCTTCCACCTTCTTTAGATTTCTGAAACCGCATATTAACTTTAGATTGAAAAACGTTTTCTATGCTAATTTCATAATGCTTTTCTAATCTTTTTTCATGAACTTCTAGTAAATTAATTCTGTAACTATTAATTTATTTATATCTTTAAACTCCATAGCTGCTATAATTGGATCATATTTTTCTGTGCAATTAATTAAAAAAATTTCAACAACTTTCTTTTCAGAAACATCGTCTCCAAAAGATCTTAGTTAATTTACTATTTCATCTATTCTTGAATAATAATCTTTTGCGATTTCAGAATCTTTTATTTTTAGATTTTCAAAATTCCTTCTTAAAGTTTGAAGATAGCAAGTATGTACCTTGCATTGCCGTAGAACTCCTCTTTCAACTTATCCCAAACTTCTTTTGCCGTTTTAGCTCCCATAATTCTCAGAAAATAAGTGACTATCAAGCTCATTTGTAGAACAAGTAATGCTAGAGAAACTTTTTGTTGATTCTCTTTAAGTTCCTTCTTTTGTGCAGCAGTTAGAATGAAAATGTCATCTGTGTTAGTATATCCGTCATTGACAACATTCCATAAATTTTGCGCACAAAAGTAGGTCTTCATTTTAATGGACTAGAAATCATAGTTGTCTCCATATCAATCGAATGAAGTTCTAATACTACTGATGATATTTGTTAGTTGGTAGGAGAAATAAGTAAATTAGATTGGAAAGGTTTGGAGGTTTAAGTGAAGTATATTTTGTAGGATAAAAATAGTAGGGAGTAATTTTAAATTGGACAAGATAATTGAAGGAGGAAAATTTAACTTATTGAAAAATAGAATTTTACAAAGGTACGAGACTTATTATTTCATTATTTTATCTTACTTGGTAATTAAGGAAATCTAGATTTTTCTGATATTTTATTNTAGCAACCACTATTTATAGCATACAAAAGTTGGTGACTTGCCTCTAGAAAATTCTTATTTTTTCATTATTTTATCTTACTTAATCCTTAAGGAATTCTAGAATTTTCTGATATGTTCATTATTTTATATTTTGATTTTGCTTGCTTCCCAAAAATCTCTAGTGAAATCTAGATAATTTTTTAACTCCTAAAATTTTCTTGTTTCCCAATCTAGTTTAGAGAATTCTAGAAATATGCAATAATGTTAATATTGTAAGCGATGTTAATCTTTCGAATAGTAGAATTTTGCGTATTGGGGAGATGTATGAAAGCAAATGTTCGGAGAAAAAGAAACGGAAAAATAGCATATTTTGGTCCCTTGCATTTTAAAAATGTTTCAGATCTATACTCAAACATTTAAAAATGACACAGGACATCCTCACGTTTGAGAAAAATATGTGATGCTACCAAAATTCGCATCTTAGTAATCTCGAACTTGAGGGTAAGAAATGAGCACGAACAGAATCCCCTTGATGACTGCAAATAGGTGGAATTGATTATCAGATTCCTGAAACAAAGGCGTCGAAATGTGTCGTCATCGCCCCTTCAATACTTAAATTAGAGAGAGAATTTATACATAGAGATGTGAATTGAAAATTATGTAAAAGCGTACTTAATTAATGAACATTGTCTCTGTATTTATAAAGGTTAGTGGTTGAAGCCTAAATGGATTGAAAAGTATGATATCCTTATCCTTTTTGCGTAAGGTGGTAGAGTTGTGATGTAATTGCATCTTTGAATTTGATATGGAACATGAGTCTAGGTAATTGGATAAGGATCAACATTAACACAATTAGGGTAGGATAAGAATTTTTAATAAAATATAGGTCTTGCCACCATTCAATTTTGGGCATCGTTGTGGATAGGTCCGAATATTTCAATATCTGAAATCATTCATTATATTTCGAGTACTTCATAAATGAACCATTTAGGTCCACGTGATTTTTGGGACCAAATCTGAATCGAAATTATCGATTCCGATTCGAGTTCATTTCTACCCGTTATATTTTATAAAAAACTGTGAAGTGATAGTACAAATTATTTTTCTAATATTTAGTAGAAAATAGAATAAATAAAATACATTACTAAATAAATATTTCAACAATTTCTTAATTTGTTGCATATATGTCAACAAATAATGTCCAATACCTAACATAATGACATCCAATTTCGATTGTGGTTATGTGCGGTACCTCAAGAAAGGTTTGTGAGACGGTCAACTTGTAAAGTGAAGTCAAAAAATACTATGAACGAAAGCGATATTATTCAATTACACAAATGAATGAATATGATTGATCAGATACCTACTATTTGGGCCAAACAAACTTGTACTTGTTAGTTCGATATCACTGGTTTAGATTGAATAAATTTTAAAAAATAAATATTTTTAAAATGACAAATTCGATTTTAGGGTCAACCCACGATTTCAATTTAAGAATCAAGAACTGACCCGAATTCAATTGTATTCGTTTCTCTATTTGGTTCCTAAATTATTTTTTGAAACCCGTATCGGGATCGAGTTCGATTTTTATTTGGTTCCAATTAAAATGCACACTCCTACCACTAGCTCACAAATTCTAGACCTTCAACTCACTCAAACTGTCGTCCTGCCATCACTCAGACCAAATTTGGATTGACTTGTGCTAAAAGGTACATCAATTCGAAATAGATATAACCATATTGAATAGACACGTGGAGATCTATAAATTGTACTCATTTCATTTCATTTCATTCTTTTTCATTCCAAATCAATTTAAATATATTGATTTCTTTCTTCTCTCTCTGCAAGTATTATGACCTTGTAATTTGAAATTAGTTTCAAGTTTTTAGTTTTCAAATCTTTGAGAAGTTCGAAACAATTCTGGTCAAGAAGAGTATAGTGAAGCTCGAATTTGCAAGTTAATATTGTGTTATATTAATTGAAAGAAAATTTATATATCTTAAAAGACGTGTCACAATAAAAATATGATAGAATCCGAACTAAATCTCTCTTAATTTTTAACATGCCTCACTTCTACAATCATTTTTTTAAGTTTCTTATTTTAATTGTATAAATTGAATTTTCAACAACATTTACTAATGCCTTTGATTGCGTTTCATTTTATTCTAAAAGTATAAATTAGTATAAGTGAGTATTATTTATTTATTATGCTAATGTTAAATTTGACTCTTCAAATGAACTATTTAGCAGAACAAAATGAAATCCAAACAAAGGCATTGTTTAATCCTTATTTTGAGTTACATAAAGGGTGCCTCCTGGCGGGCGTCCTGATGATGTCAGAAAGAAGAAGCTATTTGCACAATTTTATTTACACATTGGTTAACAACCTGTGAAAGTGTTATAATCATTGGATTAAATGTGTGAGATATGAAAAATAATGCGAGATTGTGGTGTAAATTTGATCAGTCAATGTTTAAATTAAGATGTACACGTAATAAGAATGCAAAAAGTATATTGAAATAATAATAAACAGATAGATGAAGACAGTGGCAAGTACCCATAGATTACTATAGACACAAATAAAAGACAAATCCGATACAACCACCACTCCGTCTATGCCGAACCACCGAACCAGGCCGCGCTCTGCCGCCGCCTTAGCATGCCAGAAATCACCTTCCTCCTAAAATATATTTAACTTCTAGTACTAGAATAATTTCTCCCTGTACCCTCTACTGATTACTGGTAAGGATGGATTATTTTAGTTTTCGTGGTTTTGAAGAGAGATTTCAAGAATGATTTAGGATTTAATTTTCAATAAATTCTCTGATTTTGATTGTATGATTCCTTTGTTTTTCTTTTCTAGGTAGACAAATCAACTCGTGAAGATTACAGAAACTTAAATATTGTAATTTATATACTGTATACATATGGAGCGAGGGAGAGGAGGAGAGGGCGATATGAATCGGCAGCAAGATCACCGCCGTTTGCAGCCGCCTGATCAGGGTCAAATGCATCAAAATCTTCATCAACCGCCGCCGCCGCCGCCCCAGCCACAAAAGTGCCCTCGGTGTGATTCTGTCAACACCAAATTTTGCTATTATAACAACTACAGCCTCTCTCAACCACGGTACTATTGCAAGAGTTGCAGAAGGTACTGGACGCAAGGCGGGACCTTGAGAAATGTTCCAGTTGGCGGTGGCTGCTGGAGGAAGAGTAAGCGACCAAAAACCTCGACTTCTTCAAATAATAGTGAGAATTTAAGAACTCAACCTCTAACACCGCCACTTCCGTCACAACTGCATGTCTCACAGAATTTAACTACTATGGCTGCTATGATTTCGGGTAATTCTGGGTTATTACCTTTGAATCAATCCTCGAGGAGTTTGCCGGAGGTGATTTCACCAATGGGTTCTTTCTATTCTGGTGGTTCATTTTTGTCAATGCAACCAGTGAATATGGGTGACGTGCCTGGCGGCCAACTTAGTGGCGAAACCGCCGGTGGTGTAAAAATGGCACAGTTTCCAGGGCTAAATTTTCCATCTTTGAACTCTCAATCGTCACAATTCCAACTGCAAAATGATCTAGTCCCGGTGCAAAGGACATTGGAATCTTGGACTCAAATTTTCGTCAACAACAGCGCCACCTCTTCAGCCTCAAGCCCTAATTTCTGGAATAACACCAATACCGGCAGAAACGAAGGTGGATCGTCCATCAAGCCAAATCCATGGCCTGATCAGTGATCATTTCTAAAATTTCTAGAATTTTTCTTTGCTCCTTCTGGCTACAAATTTCTTATTTCTCTGATTTTTATTATATCCTCTTTTTGTGATTGGGTTTTCCGGTATATGATTTTGGTTTCACCGTGAAAATTTTGAATAAATTATTTTTTTCCACCAATCAATGGCATGGGCCTTTTAAGTAACGAGCACTTATAGTAACTTGTTTTGCATCGAGTTATCATAATTTGTTTCTTTAGACAGAAATTTTTTCTGCTTTTATTTGTTCGAGTATTATTAAGTGTTTGAATTACGAGAATAGAATTTTGGAATAGTGATTAATATGAAAATGTGTGATGGAAAAGTAATGAAAAATTTTAGATTTGTGTGTAATATTTTTATATTTGGAGAATGTATGGTTGAAATGAAGAAAAAAATAAAAATAAAAATGAGAAAAAAATGGGTGTCAAATATAAGGTAAATATTCCATTCAATTTATGGTTCGATTAAGAAAAAAAATATTAATGGACATTTACATGCTCTAACTAAGCTAGAAAAAGAGGTTTGTGCAGTTTAAACCTTTATGTGAAATTAACATCTACTTAAAATTATTTTTTAATTAAATAGTATTTGTATTCATTCAAGTGGTTCTATTGCCCTGTGATATTTGAATGGACGGACAAATCACACGATTCTAAACGACCAAGACAAAATAAACTAGTCTCAATATCTTAAAACTCATTTTTTTTTCCCATATTCATTTTAAATCACACAGTTCATCAATTTTTATCAAAATATATTAAAATCTCATTTTTATTCAAACCAAATATGGGCTAATTTATATATTTTGCCCTTTACTTCTCACTTGCCATCTGTAAGGGATTGGTGACAAGTGAATGGAGGGAACTACCCACTGTTAGCCTTTAACACCACAACTTATATGTACATATTTTGACACTTCATGATCATTCCATCGCATGCACTAAATTGGGTCCCATGTCTCCGTCAGACAGACAGCCATTGGTCTTCAATTTTAAACCATCATTTGGTCAATGGGTCCGTCTACTGCTTGAATTATTATGGTAATTGATTGTATTTCATTGGCCAATCACAGACAACCATTTCACTGCACTTGATGACTATTTTGCTCTTTGTGGTTACGTGCTATGCCTAATTGGGTGTACATGTTCGTGAATCATTCTAATATTTTTGTGAATTATTTTTTTACTCTCATGCTTATTGACCAGATGGGATGGAAAACTCTGTACTGATCACTTCAGACAAAAATAGAAGAAACTTTGCACGTGATTGGACTTCTGTTTTTTATTTTTACTTTTTCTTTCTTTTAATTAGACCAAACATATTTAAAAATTTATCTAAACAATTTCAAAACTAGTTTTTCTTTTTTTTTTTTTTTATTTCAGGCGCAGTTTTTAACTTTTTTAAAGTTTTGGCAAATGAGTCCCGAGTATAATTAGATTCCATCTCTTTGATTATAAATAAAAAGGTCAAAATGTGAATCACGTAATCTGATTGTACCAATATAGTCTGGATCATATGAAATTCTAATATTAAAGAGATATTGAGTTGTCATGTTCAATTCTTCGATAACCCTTTTTTTTTTTAAGTTTTTCAAGTATTCTATAATATGAAATTCTAATATTTACATTATTTTCATAATATATAATTTCCTCGAAAATTTTGCATAATCTCTGTTTGAGTGCACAAATCAATGGTGCAAAGAAAGTCATCCTGGTCTAATTATTTAATAACACTGTAACTGCTCATATCTGGAAAATAACCTGAGTTACTCGTGCAATTAGGTAACCTGTCTCATTCTGTTCGTCTTACGAAGAATAATGTAATTCATTGACAAAGTTGCCATGCATCTAACTCGTACTTTTCTGCCCAACTTTCTTAATGAACAATTTTCTTTACCATCATGTTCTTCAAGAATAAGTTAACGCTTATGTACCAGTAATTAGAAGCTTCCTACGAAACTTTGTAGGTGACATGACGGGAATGGAAAATTTTCAACGTACATATATATCTTGCGTTTGGACTTCGTATCTTATTTTCATTCATCAAATGTTCGTTAGGTATCGTACAAGTCGAAGTCCATTAGTTTAAAAATAGTTGCATCAGTCCATCTCCTTAAAAATTTAAGTACACTAAATTATTCAGGTGTAAAACTAACGATGGAGGCAAGACTTATACTTAGAAATTTAGACACGTCGACTCCATATCAAACACTCTCATTTGAAAATTTATATTGTTATCAAGTGAATAAAAATCATTTATTTAAACTGTGCTTCAAAGGTTGTGTTGTGCTAACTTAGAGGTAACGGGGTAGCCCCCATTGACTCGTGAACTTTGTAGCTGAGAATGAAAGAATTAGAAAGGAAATTGAACCTACAAAAACAAAAGAAACCATAAATAAAGCAGAAGAAATGGGGAATTAATTTTCATACTATTCGGTTGAATATTGGGAAATGTTTTGCACTGGTCTACTTTTTCCGTATAAAATAAAATGTCTCGCTAAAATTTGTTCATTTGAATACGTCTATTCAGTCTTTCAAAATTATTATAGTACGTACCTTTTATTTATTAAAATTGTCTTTAGAGTTTAGACAAGTAAAGTTGACGAGTACGATTAGAGTGTCTAAATTCACTCGAAACTCTAATCAGCTATGCCTATTTTGGTGAGAATGCTTATATGATTTGAAATTAGTGCAAAAGAGAGAAGATTTAGTAACAAGTTTGAAGAGAAGAGGTTTACTCTAGAAGAATTGACAAAAAAAGGGGGGAAATTATTTTTAAAATGTGAAAGTGACTATAAAATAAAAATAAAAGGATAAATCTATTCCTTTCCTAAAATCTAGAGATTTACATGGGAGATGGAACGACTGATGGCAAGAATCGGTACAAGTAGAACCTGAAAGATCTTCATTTTGATAGCAATATAAATGATAATAAGACCCTACTTGACAAAGTTTTTTGAGATTAAAGTTGGCGGTACCAATAAAATGTGTGATTAAAAAGTAGATAAAAGTCGTAGATCAAGTGAAATGTATGTTTAAAAATGAAGTTTGATCTACTTATAATCTAAAAAAAATTTGTCAACCAAAGGAAAAAATCAATATAATTTTTTCTCATGATGCTCTAGCATATACAAGACATGTACGTAGTATTGAACAATAAACTACATACGGAACTTTGTAGACCGCGATACCAAAGAAAAGTTAATAACATACCATCACCACAATATTATGTCTTTGCCAAACTTTCTCAAGTACGAACAAATTGAAGTTAACAAGATATTAATTAACCAGAATGAAATATGAATTAACATTAATTAATCTCATCACTTCTATACCAATATACCCAAACCCTTCTCCCCTTGACTAAATACAACATAAAATATTTGATTCATCTTAAGAGATTAATCTTCCAAGTAAAACCCCCAGCCCAAAACCTAATGGACATATTCTCAAATACATCAAGAAATGTCATGCATAAATATATACATACATATAGATATAAAATCGACCTAGTACGTACTGGAACTTGCATCAAGCTAACCTTCCAATAACAATGATGAAAATGAAATGAAGATCTGGATCCGAGGTTCCTCTCAGCGCAAATGGGATTACTCTCAACCTTGATCGTCAAAATGAACAGGCTGAAGTTTCTTGCAGCTGACATGATCGCTCGATCCAAACTCCTCTCATCAATTCCTGCAAACTGAAATCTGCTTTTTTTCTTTTTTTGGGTATTCTATTTTTAGACAGAAGGAAATAAAAACGTATTCACCTAAAAAGACCCAAAAGTCAATGAAAAGAGGGAGATCAATCAAGAAAAAGAAAAAAATAAGAAGTTTATGATGAAGATGGACGCACGGATCAGGTAAAACTATTGATTTTCAAATTTTTTACTATTCTCAGAATCAACGAGTTTTTGGTGCGTGGTTGATTATTTCCGCACTTTGGGTGCATCAGCTATGCTACATAAGGGAAGAAACGGAAGAACCCATGTATGAAGGGTCAAGCCAAGCACCAACACCAGTTGTGTTCCATAGAAAAGAAGGATCGGAGGAATTCATCTGTTCAGCCTGATTCTGATTAGAAATATTCCAATTATCTAACCTGTTTTGAGTCCCTTCCGTTTTCAATTCCTTGACCATTATGCTGTTTCCACCATTTCCAGGCATTTGCAGATCTTCATAGGATATCAACCCTTGAAGATTGTCTGCAAAGGCTTGCGAATGATTCTTCAAACCACTCGAATTGATGAATTTTGGCTGCTGAAAGGTAGAAGCAAATGTTGGAGAAACAAAGATAGGGTTGCTAGGAAGATTTGAACTTGATGGTGTAATAACATCTTGGATTTGCTTGGAGAAATTGAACCCATTCTTGTAATCATTGCTATGAATATTACTAACAAAAAGTCCAGATTGAAACCCTAATCCAAGAGCATTAATCTGAGGTTGAAGATTAAATCCAGAAACTGTGTTTGCGTAAGTGCTGGAATAAGGAAGATTAGGCTCGATATGATTAGAGGGCAGACTATAAAACAAAGGATTCATATGATTATTTGAGTTTGAAGGAAGATCTATCTGGGTTTGAACTTGAGCACTAGGGTTGGTAGTAACAGTTAGAGCTGAAGAGGAAGTTACATCACCGGCGGAGGCTGGCCTCTTTACCCTCTTGTTCTTCCGACAACCACCCCCAACGGGAACATTTCTTAGGGTTCCACCACGAGTCCAATAACGCTTGCAAGCTTTACAGAAGTGTCTTGGCTGAGACAAACTGTAGTTATTGTAGTAACAAAATTTAGTATTCGTCGAATCACAACGAGGACAGTTTAGTGGCTGCTGCTGCTGCTGTTGATCTTGATTTGGTTTCTCCATTACCCTACCTGTTGAAGCCATCAATTTTTTCTGCTCATCTATCTGATTCTGCACCTAGGAGAAAAAATAAAGAGAGAAAAGGAAAGAAGAGAGTTGAATATGGTTTTTCTAGGTTAAAAACAACTACACAAGAAGGATATTCTTCGACAAATGCTAAGAAACAAAAATTGTGTCATATTTTGTTTAATAATTTAGAGAGAGAAATGAACCTGTGGCCATTCTTTAGTATTTGAAGAGATGACCATCATCTTCTCACAGTTTCCTAGCATTTCTTCACTCCTCAAAAGGAATCGTTTGAAACAAAGAGTAAGCAGCCAATTAACAGGTGACGACGTGGGTAGTCTTGTTTATGGGGTTGAACTATTTTAGAGAGAGAGACAGAATGATTAGATAGGGAATTAAGTCATTGTTTAATTGTAATTTCACGTGAAGGATCTGGCCCAAAATGAATTTGAATTGTTTTGAATTTTTGTTATATTTCATTTTAATTTACCAAATATCTTCTAAAAATTTAAATAATTGGAAAAATATATATATTTATCTATTTATATCTGATTTTCAACACGCTTCCTACATTCATATCAAATTCTTTTTTAATCAAAGGCATGACAATGTAAGTACAATTTAAGCTCTGTTTTTTAACTATTTAAAATTGTACATAATAGTCTAAAAACTTACAAGGTTCTTTAATAAATTTGGCTTTGGACGCCGGTCTAAACTAAGCTCCCATTTGATTTAGCTAAAAAAATAAATATTTAGTAGATTTGATAAAGTTGAAGTAATATATGATTAAAAATTTAAGGTATAATTAAAATTAATTGTTGATTTTAATTTATATTTTTATCAACATTTTAAATTGAATCAAACATGGAGTAAATAATAGAGCGGAGTGATCACATTCTTGGTTTAAGAAGAGGATAGAAAGATAAAGGAACATACTGCTGATGAGAGTAATGTTATATGAACAAGAATAATTTTGCATGTTCAAATAAAGGCGATGTGGTGTCCCCTATAGGCGGGGGGCGCCCCTTGAACAGGGCCTACATGGTCCTGTTCAACAAGAATAATTCCTAATAAATCTCGATTAGTTCAAGAAAGTTAAGAGTTCACATTGAACCCAACATCCACTAACTACGTAAAACATAGATTACATGTTAAATCGATACGGATAGATATAGACAGGTGGAATTCCATAGAGCTCGGTACCCGAGGCTGTAACAGAAAATCCCACTTCCAATTTCTTTTATTCCACTACTAATTGCAACTATGTGGAATATATAATTCATTTAACATATACTCTATGGCCCAACAAATAATTGTAAGGTGCAACTGCAACTGCAACCTACACCATACATATAAAATTCTGTCATGGACTGTACTCCAATGGTGCAATAGTATAAATTTATCCTTCAATTAAGCACATAACTAAGAGGGAAACAGGTTGATGAGGGACATAAACGAATTGCAAATCAGCCTTTTGTTAAAAATGAAAACAACATAAAATATTCCCCTTATTTAAGTAAAATCCTGACCAAATAATTCCATCTTTGTAACGTATTTTAGCTTCTTTCTCAAATTAAGAATTTGAAATCACCTATGTAAAATATGAAATATAATTAGATCATCAGTAACTAAAAATTCTGTTTTTAATTTACTCCTACCAACTTGAATTGAAGTAAAATCATTCTTATAAATGAAAATTTTTAAGTTTTAACATCTCTTAACTATCTAATTTTTGGTTTCCTTAATTCATCTTCAATTGTCAAACATTACATAGTATTTTAATAGACAAAAGATAGAGAAGTAATTAGTAAAATTAATGTGGTCTCTTGTCATTGCGTACGGTCTAGTTATATTCGATACTTCAAAAAGTATATCCCTTGACTAAACCTAGTGAAAGAAAAAATCACGTTATTCATTTTAAATTTATTGAGACTAATACTGTAATACATTATTGTTATTATTATTAATGTTCTTTTTCCCAGTCTACGCCAAGATTTATCCAGTGGGAGTACTTTCACATCAAACACGATGTGATCTAAAGAATTTCCGAATCCGCGTGATGCAGTGTGAAGTATAGGCGAATTTTTGCAGAAATTGTCGACTAAAATAACATTAAACAATTGCTAAAAATGCACAGAGAGAATTCCAAAGAGAAAGGGACAAGAGAGGGAGCAGGTGGGTGCCAAAACATGGTTACACTCAACGCGCTTTATTCTCGAGGGCTATTTCCTCGGCTTGTTTTTCTGAGAGCAAAAAAATAATGTATACTGTTAATGGTGTCAGTGATACACACTGAGTATATTGCAGAGAGAGAAGAAAGAGATATAGAGAGAGAAACTAGGGTTTAAACAAGAACCACGGAAACTCCATACCCATGTGGTGGCAGCTCATAAAGAAGAAAAGAAAAGGCATTTGTTGGGGGATTTTGTAGTCCCCCAAGCGATTCTCTGGTTATGTTAGCCTAATCTTACAGTTAGATAATTAGCAAAGGTACAAATAAAAACGAAATTTGAATTCCAAGGAGTCGTCTATTTTTACGTTGAACAATCTCGTTTAAACTTTAAGGCCCTGTTTAATTGCCACATTTTGCATAAAAAATGTCACAACCGAGGAAAATGAATTTCACTTTTGTCGTTTGATTGCAACATGGAAATGAAAATCGAATTTCAAGGTACAATCACTTCAAACTTCATTTTCTTTGTTTTCATGGAAAACGAATTCGTATGGGTTTGGTGAATTTTTATTTTCCAACTAAAATGGAATTGGAATTCCTTTCCACATTTACCTATCAAACGGACCCTACATATTAGATGCTTTAAACATTTTCTTTAACACGTACACTATTTCATAAATAGATGTCGACCCAAAATCTTTACAGGTTGAGCTATCAAGAAAAGGTTGAATAAAAGACTTGAACTCCAAATTATTTAAAAGTTGAATTAAACAAGGAAAGAACAAATTTTGTATTGGACATTATAACTGTTTTGAACAACTTTTTCTTCACTACACTTGAATTTATTGTAGTTAATAATTATATGATTGAAATATTGTTACTATAATAATCATAGTGTTTTCTAAGACCGCAATTGCCGGATATTATAGGTTTGATTCAAGATTTGAAATCATGGTTAGGCTTATATAATTTAGTACCTAAGTAGATATTGAGAACTTTTTCAGATAAAATCATTTTAAATTGTTGTAAGAAATGTAAGTTAGTCGCTAACTCAATATAAATAGAATGATTTAAGTAGTATTGCAATAAATTTAGAATTGACCATATCATGTCTTCCGTCATTTGGTTATATCACTAGAGACTAATGTGTCATCCTTAATAATATGTATATAAAGATTCAAATAATAATGTGACACATTTTTACATTGAATGACAACCTATCGAAGCCTATTACGATGCTAAATAACATAAACATATATAGAGGGGAAAAAGGACAACTAAGTTTTTTTTTTTATTATTTTTAACTATTATGTTTGGATAATCAAGAAAAGCAAAAAGGAGTGAAATGGAGGGTACCAATTAATACAAAACATGTTCCCTCCAACAACCCTA
>CAIGRB010040729.1:36867-72561 GCA_903798255.1 Fraxinus quadrangulata
ATATATATATATATATATATATATATATAGTGCATACTCTAGACTCCATTCTCGTGAAAATCGAATTTAATTGGACTATGCCCAACCCTAATACTAATACATTTGTACTAGAGGGGTTGGATTGAGAAGTGGAGGTGGGTGGAGTACTAATGGTCAAATCAAACGTGGAAGTGGGGTCGGACCCCAACCCGCACTAACTCAATGAGTCACCATCACCCCCCACTACTGAACAAGAGATTCCCAATTTGTAAGCATGAAAGAAACTCAACTTGCACGTTAAATGGAAGTTCTGGTGAAGGAGAATTGGAATTGGGAGGGACCAAAATGTAAAATCCCAAAACACACACACACACACACCAAGTTGCACGACAAACAATGTTCAGACAGAGATTGCTCTCCAACTTACTTTGTCTAAAATCTAAATGAATCGATTTTCATGACAGCCCTTTTGGACTCACTAGAATCTTCTCTCTTAGTCTCTCTCTCTCTCTCTCTCTCCGTATTTTTGTTGATGGTATTTAATAAAATTAAGAAGAGAAATACATGACATATTTTTGTATTTTCAAGTTAAGTATAGTACATACTCGATATTCCAAACTAATATGAGGTTTAATGCTCCATGAATTAAATTAGATGAACATCTTTTACAAATTTTTACGTTGTGTCGTGCTCTTAATTCTCATTTCCATATCCCATCGTGAAAATAAAAACACAAATAAATTTAGCATGAATATTAAAAACGTCATATCATCAACATGTTGACATATTAACAATATATAAAACAAACAGGAAGATAACTTAATTGACTCTCTTTTTGGATTTTTTTTTTCTTTATTACCCCTTAATTATGAGGTCAACTTCAACGTCTCTACTTAGGAGGTAGGTGATAAAATAATTCGTTTTATATTTATTTAATGACATAATGATTTGTCGAATCTCACCTCTAAAATCAAATATGTCATAAATACAAAACTTAATTTTAATAATATTAAACGAAATTCATATGAGTAATTATTCGACGATTCTATAGCATCATGCATGGAATAAAGTTCTACCTAGATGAGAATGTTGGGGGTACAACTTTTGTACTTTTTTGTACCATTTTTTAAACATATCCTTCGTATGAAAGTCTACAAGCATACAGCACATATACACGTGGTCACTTTGAGGTATTGAGAATCCAATTATAATTAAAAATGTTATGAATTGTGCTGGCCAATTATCATATAGACTTTATTAAAAAATAATAATAATAGCAGCTTAATTAATTTCTAATAAACGCACTTGTAAAGATTGCAAATTGTCTTAGATTTTGCTTGAAATTCTTTTCCAATACATGCATTCAAACAACATACAATAGAGTTGCCATTCGCACCTCCTATGCTAAAATTTAACCTAATTATCAACGAACAAATACTAATTAATTTACAATTCACGTTGTTTGGAATAAATAAGAATGTATTTTTAAAATTTGACCTAATTGTAGGAATATGTTGCAATCAAAGTTTAGACACATAGCTGCAAATTAATTAATGGATCTTGAATGGAACACAAACCCATACTTAGTACCATATAATTACAGTCCATGTGAGGCAACTACTAATAACCATTTGATGAAAAGATGATGTTACCAAATTATGGGACCATGTCGTGCCACAGTGTAGGGTGATCCTCCAAATCATGTCGATTAAGCAATTTTGTCGATTTCAATACTTCGTTTTATTTTCCTTGGAAACTTTGAATAAATGGATCTAATCCAGATATTCGTAATTCTTTGCCAGGTTTTTTTTTTTTCCCTAAATTGATAAGCATTATTGTATAAATACATGTGGATAAAATGATAAATATAGAGGACCAAAGATGTTATATTGCTTTAATTTGATATTAAACAGAAAAAAAAAATGTATGGTGCAGAAATTATAAATGGGCCAATAAATATAAACAAGAAAAGACCCAGCAAACCCTGCCTACGGTGTTTAAATTGGATCCATCTGATTTTGCTCAATCTTAGTCATGTTGTGTTGTAACATCATATAGCCTTCTTCCTTAGGCCCATTGAATCCAATTCATACTTCTATTTTTTTATTATTATTATTTTTAGTCTATGTTTAACAACTACTATTTGGATAAGATGGATTAGTGAATATTAATTTTTTGAACAATGTGTGATTAAAAAAAAAATTGAATTTACATGCAAAATATTTTATTATGTGAATGTGTTGTTGAAAATAGGTATTTAAAAAATAAAAATAAAAAAAGAGTTTCGAAATAATAATTGTCAAACGGGGCTTAATGTATCAAAGTCTTTCCTTTAAAGTTTAAACCACAAAACTCCTTTTATTTCCACTGAATTACTGATAAAACAGTTTTATGGTGTAATAAAAGGTTAAATTGTCCTGGTTTTCGACCCAGATCCAATAAGAAAAAATCAAAATATAATATTAATGAATTTTTTTAGTGTGTTAATTGAATCAGCATCTCATAAAAAAACCAACAAATATGAAATAATACATGTCAAACATCTACAACTCTAAAATGCTATATTTACCTAATAATTTCTATAATTAGTCAATTAGACAATTTTCAAGTTTTCGAAATATGAAAACTAGACTATTTTTTATAATTTCAACTTTCAACTAAATAAGTCATACTTAATAGATTTATAAGAATTTGATACATACTTTTGAAGTTTCTAACAAAACAATAAATCTCAAAATCATAATGTCATTTTTAAATTTTTATACTGATAAAGTTATTTAAAAACTTTAAACTAAAGTCAAATAAAAAGCTTTTAAAAATGAGGGAAAATAATTTAATAAAACATGGCTAGGCCTAGTCGCACATTAAGCAATCAACTTGGCAATTGATCGCTTAATTTCACGCTTACTGTCAAGATGTGGCGTTTCGTCCGCGCCTCTTGTCTATTTAGTTCCAAAAATGGCAGGAATTGTCGACAAAAACCAAGAGGACGAGAACACAAATTTGACTAAAATAGAGAGGGGTCTTAAAAGTTGTATACAAATATATGCTTGTATTCAATATTGTGGACCATCGTACCGTAATAGTTTGATCAATTTCCTTTCAAAATCCCACTAAAGCACTAGAGGGCCATCAAATAAATGGCTGTCCTAGCATAGAGGTGGACCAAACAATATAATAGTATTTAGTGATAGTTATCCTACTTTCACAGCCAATGCTAAAGGGCCATTTTGCTGCAGGTCAATTGGTTACTCTAAATAAAGACTAGGACCAATCATGAAAGAAGAAAACAAGAACACAGTTGTACAACACATTTCACACAATAATCAAATATTATGGGACCATACACACCTCTTACTTTTCACTTTCCAGCTATACATAATATACATCAATACTTCCACTCCACCTAGTAAATAAATGTCCACTACAATCAGGCATGTTGGAGAAACTTTTTAACCTGATCTTCAATAGCATGAGGTGTATGATTTTATTAGTGTTCGAGTAATGGAAAAGGCTATGAAAGTCATAAGCAACGCGATCGACTAACCAAATTTATGTAAGCACATTATTAACCTAATAGCGTGAGGTTGTGTTAAAGTTTGGTTGATTTGTAAAAGTGATTTTGCGACGTTATACATCATTGATCTCAATAGACCAATAGACGAGAAATGGCGTAATGGTCGATGAAATGTTTTTGGGAAGTTGAAAATAGGAATAGATCCCAAGATTTTCGGATAGGACAATCTTTGAACTGCTGTTGAATTCATGGACAGACGAGGCTACCCGATGACTTGTGAAGCTTTAAGAAAAAAATTGTGAAAGCAACTGTGGGCCTATAAAAAATGTAGACTTTTAGCCCAGTTTAAGTTGAGAATCCTACAACCCACGATTAGGCCCAGATACCAAATAAAGAGAATGATGCTTGTGGTCCACATATTCCCACTCTCCTTTTCTCCTTCCTTTCAAGTTCCACTTTCATCTTCTTCTGCTTGTCCAAACACCTTTGTTGCTCTAAAGAAATGGAAATGAGCAAAGCAGAAAGAAAGGGGATCCTGATGGACGACGACGAAGAGGAGGAAGACGAAGATGTTGGAGGGGATAACAAAAAGAAAAGAGCACTGACTCTCTCTGGAAGAAAAATATCAGGTGCAGAAGGATCGATAAAGCCTTCTTGTCAAATAGAAGACTGCACCACCGATATGACCGATGCCAAGAATTACCATCGCCGCCATAAAGTTTGTGAATTTCATGCTAAAGCTCCGGTAGTTTTGGTTTCCGGGATCCAACAGCGTTTCTGTCAACAGTGCAGCAGGTTGAAATCCCAAATATGCCAAGTAATTCTACTTTTTTATCTGTTTTTTTATATACTTAAGTATCTGTAAAGTAAGGTATAGAGGACTATCTGGCTCATTATTTCATAGATAAAGTAAATAAGCACGAGTATAAACTAATCAATTTACCAAAAAGAGACAACAGAAAGTTCTTAAGCATATAGTGGAGTAAAGGGATGCCAACAGAGTCAAACAACAGTGTCATGAGCATAAAATAAGTAAACGCTGATGATCAAGTTTATAGGCACAAATTGTGAATTTTGACAAGGACAGTCAGGCTAATTCTACAAGAAAATTGGTTCATCTACAAAAAATGGTGCTAAGGCTAGTTAATAAAAGTCAGTATACAGTAGTTTTATACTCCAAAACCAAGTAAAATCATAAGGAAAATGCTATGGGTACATAAGTGTACCCATAGGGGTGTCCATTAGCACAACCCAAATCATAATTATGAATCATACATAACATGAATGTAGTTTGAAACGTTATACTCAAATTGACTGACCAATTGCCATCGGTATGGGCAATAGTTGAAGATTCAGTTGTAATGACTGGAGTGGAAAAACTAGCATTTTGTATCAAGGCTAACATGTATACTAGGGCTGAATAACGAAATCGTCATACCAAAAAATCGAACTGAAATCGTTTTTTTTTTTTTTTTTTAATTCGTAGATTTGATTTTACATGGATTCGTCAATAATTTGGTTTTGGATCGAACTAAACCGCTTCAAAGGGGTTTTTTTTCAATTAATAAGACATCCATATTAGACACAATCCCCAAAAATCTCAAATTGCCTGAAGTGTGATACAACTGTGGATAAACCATTTTTATAGATCGCCCATCACAATTGAGTAGAAAATTAAATCTAAATTTTAATTTAAACTCACCATTTATTTTCCTTCTACTAACAGTCTCGGAGTTTGGCTCAATTTTAAGCTCAATTTGCCCAATTATTATTCTTATTTATTTATTAATAATTATTTGCTATATTTTATTTGTATTTGTGTTGTTTTGTTAGAATTTGTGTTGTCCTCCTTTAAATTTTTAGCTGAACAATTTGTTTTCGTGATCAGGCCACTCAATTTATTAGAACTTTTGAACTTAGTTGCTAGAATTTATAGGCAATTATTGTGATTTCATTCTAGTTTTCTCTTTTAAATATTTAGCTGAATTATGTTTTTACAGAAATTAGAATAACATTTTTATGTTTTTGATTTGCTTAATAGAATAATTTTTTTTTTCGCATAGTTTTTAGTTTATTGAATCTCTACTATTGTCGTCATAATAAGGATTATTTCAAATTCATTCTGTTGCAGTTGTGCCTATGTAAGTTTTGAGGTCAAATTTACTGAGATTTGAGACTAGTATTCATGATTTATCTTGTTCGGTATATATTATTTTTCATTGCTTAAACCAAACCAAATCGAAAAAAGTTGTTTCGTTTGATTTTATTTAGAGAGTGAAGTCGTCTGATTTAATTTAGAATTTGACACAAATTGTCCAAATCGAATCGTATTCACCCTTATTTGATACTAGATGCAAACCAAATGTGAAACAAAAATGTGTGTACACCTCATCACATGAATGAAAACAGGCCAAAATAACGGGGAAGGCAATGCGAGTTCGTCCATGACATAAGGGACTATTATAGTAGAACTGTAAGACAACTCAAATTTCACTTTAACAGGCCAAGTATATAAGAAAGAAAATAATAGTATGGTATTTTTATTATCCAAAACTAGAACTCTAGACGGACGTGCTACAATATTTTGAATCTGAGATCTTCTATTTCAGTACCATAAGGAGTTGTCTGTGGCAAATGAACGCTACAGCACAAGCCCTTGAGAGTTCTCAGGGGCAATTAGATACTAGAAATGTAACTTAGTGTGAACAGATGTGGAATTAACATCTGGACGGTTACGATGTTCTGCAGGTTTCATGAACTATCAGAATTTGATGAAGCTAAAAGAAGTTGTCGTAGGCGCTTGGCGGGCCATAATGAGCGTCGCCGCAAAAGCTCGTATGACTCTCAGGAAGGGAGGGTAAACTCAATCCCTCCAAACTGATAAAAATGAATTCTCCATGGAAGCGAATGGCATTAGCATTGTAATGCTATGCTCTCTATCTTCTGTCAATTGTACCATTTCTTTTCAAGAACCTTGTTTCTGTTTATGTAAAATAAACAGTCCATCCTTTAGACTAGAACCTGATGGACTGAAGAGACGCCTTTGTTCTGCATTTCCAGGATGATTCCCTAAGAATGTCTGTAATTCTTCTTCATATCATGTTTTATTTGTCTTGGAATGATGAAACAACTGGTAATTGAACTTGAATTACATAGTTTCCCGAGTGTTTTAAGGGTTCAAAATGTTAAGATTTAGGATTCCATCTTAAAATGCCAACCTTATTAGGAGGAGGAATTCAAACTCTTATAAATTAATCTATATTTTCATCATTATTCGATGTGAAATTTTATCCTTAACATGCCCTCAAGATGGTGGCTCGTTTGAACAGATCAATTTTGAAATTCGTGTGCTCAATTTATTTTGAGTCTTAATCGGATCGGATCGAATCGCTCGTTGGAGATTAACGGGCTCTCATACTATATTAAGATTTGTGGTTCCATCTTAAAATGTCAACCTTATTAGAAGAGTAGTTCAAACTCTTATAAATTAGTCTATATTTTTATCATTATTCGATGTCAAATTTTATCCCTTAACACAAAAAGTTCAATGGAACGTAGCTAATGTTAGGCTTCCCACTTCGGCCACGAATTTAGCTGGTCAATAGGCAAGCACTTGAAATAAGAAATTACAATCCTCAACAATATAACAATTTTCACGCCAACTTCTCGTTTCCTGTTGCCAAAGAAAAATAGTTACAGAACTATAAACCAAGTAACCAACCAAAACGATCTTAATTTAGCTCAATGAGTAAATGCAACAAGCAGTGAACAATCATTGACCTTAAAACTGATTATGTTCTTCTATGATCTACATCTGATGTTGGACTACAAATTTTTGTTCATCTCACTGGAATCATTCGATACAAAGCCAGTCAGGCTGTCAAAAATATCATATTGATTTGCTTATATCCCCCCATTATTATGAGAAATTACCAACTGTGATCACAAGAATAATTAGCAGCACTACGTCATTGATTTCAACTATCCTTCACCGGTATAACATTTTGATTTATGGAGGCAAGTTTCCAAGCCAAGCCAGGAAAAACATAGGCCGAATTTCTCTTTTTGCTTGATGAGCCAAACCGCGAGTTTTAACTAATTATTTTTGAAAAAAAAATAGTATTTTTACTGTAAATAAATTAATTGTGAAAATGCATTTTTGAAAATTACAAAAAGCACTTGAATATAGTATAGGTAAACCAAAGGAGTTTGAAATACACTACAAGTATATGGGAAAATTGCAGTAGCGGTCCCTAACGTTTTCAATTTTTATAAATTTTATCATAACCTTTAATTTATGCTAACAAAGGTTTTTTCACATTTCATAAATATGCACCTGGAGTCCATTTGGATAGAAACAATCCATTTGACTGTAAGTTGACAAAGACTAGTCACGAGTGGATTTTGATCAATTTTGACCAAATGAAAATGAGTAAAATGGTAACTATACAATTTCCACATTAAATAAATCAAAAAAAAAAAAAAAAAGTTTCTCTCCTTCAAGCCCCTACCCTACCCCATCCCCTCTCCCACCTCATCCCGTTTTCCAGCCAACAACAACATCGGCGCCATCGTCGATCAATCGGTCACGATCATCCATCTCACACGAACCGCACGGTAAACTACCGCTACCACCATCAAACCAAAACCAACTGATTTTGACCTTCTTCATTTCAATTGCTAGAAAAACCAATTCTGGGACAAGATGATTTTGGTAAATTTCTTGTATTTCATAGCAAATGGCAGGCGAGGTTTGACTATGTTTGACTCCTCAATTTCCTTTTAAAATGGAGCTTGAGCACCATTAATTAGGTTTTACTTATAAATGTGCGGCGAGATTTTCCATAAATATTGTTGTATAAATTTGAACTGAAGTTTGTCGGAGTCCCGAATCTGTTGTCCAAATGGCAAAGGAGTGAGGAAAGTTGTAGGTGGGATTTTGGTGGTTGGTTTTTAATAAGATCTATTGTTGGTGTGGTGAAAGGTGTAGCGACTGTGGTGGTGGCAGTCCCAAACAAAGATAATTGCAGTGGGAAAGGGGGAAGAAGGAGATGCATAGTCTTTTTTTACTTTTATTTATATTTTGTTTTAGTTATTTTAATTATTTTATGGGATTAAACAATAAAAAGTTAGTATTTTACCTCTTCCAATTTTGTCAAAATCCACTTTTCTTGATCAACTAATGATCAAATCAATGATTTCTATCTATTGGTTCCAGGTGCATATTTATGAAAAGTTAAGGACATTCGGCAATACAAATTCAAGGTTAGGGAAAATTCTACAAAATTTTGAAAAAGTTAGGGACCGATACAACAATTTTTCCTAAGTAGATTATTGAGAAAACAATTATTTATTATGTCCTTGTTTGGTTCTCGTTATTATTAAAATACAATTTTCTCTCTCTTAATTTTAATTATATATTTTTCAATAAAATAATATTATACGTAAATTTAAATTTTTTTATTTTTATTTTTTAACTATATATTTTCACATCAAAATACTATTTCAACTTATATTTTCGGCAAAGAATGGGGTCAAACAGGCAGTATATATTATTTATTACAAATTTCATATTCGAATTAACTTTGACATGACAACTTCAACTCATAAGAGACTCTAGTTCTATTATTGACCAAAGAACTATGAATAAGACGATATGTTAACTAAGCCTTTGTTTAAATTTTTTTTTTTTTTAGTTGGTAAAATTATAAGTTGATAGAAATTAGATTATGAGGGATGAATAATTGATAATACGAATCATAAAAAATATATAATTAAAATTCATAATTAACTTTAAAAAGTATTTTTTTAATAATTAAGTCGTGTTTGACATCATTTACTTTAGTTTAATTCATTTCTCATACTCATTTTCAATTACAGCGATAAAAAAATTATTTTAACTTGATACTCGCTGTCAGAGAATTACCCGTCTAACCGGGTAAACGGAATGGGGACGCGGTCATTGCCCAAGCGGATATGAGACGGGTACGAGAAACATAGTTCCCGTCTCGTTTAAAGTTAATTTCAATTTTAAGTTTTTTATCAAAAAAATAAAAGATTATCATTATTTTTAAAAAGAACATGAATTGTTCTTAAAAAATTGATAAAAAAATATTAATAATATTAATTAACTAAAGAAATAAAAAAATAAAAGTAAAAAAATAAAATAAATAATTAAATAAATTGGGCGATAAATCCACCCCGTCCCGCTTTAACTTGATATCGAGATGGGATAAGGTAACAAAAACACCTGACGGGATAGGGTGGGAATGTTCGATCGGTCTCATACCCGCCCCCGTTGTCATCCCTAATTTTCAACATCACATAATAAAATATTATATACATAAATTCAAAAAAATTTCCATTTTTTAACCGTATATTCTCAAAAAATACTATTCAAAACAATTTTTTTTAAAAAAAATATAAGTTGTTCGACCAGGGGTTAAAAAGGAAACCTAAACAAAGGCTAAATAAGAGGGTTCTGAACTTGTGTTTTGCATAATTTCATTTTTTTTGTTGTTTTCGTGACTTCTTCAATAAGACAGATCCAACACATAAGAATCACTTATTTTATTATTGACTAAAGAAAACTTTATGAATAAGACGATGGGTTGCTATATTTGTATTTTGCATAAATTTCATTTTTTGCTTAAAATAGTAAGCTACTTTATTGCTAAACTCGTAAGTTTGATGAATTTATGAGAAAACCTAGTTCTATTATTGACCAAAAAAAATTATGAACAAGACATTATTTGATCTCCATTACTTCTAAATTATATTTTTCTCTTTTTTTTTTTCAATAAAATAATATTACATACAAGTTCAAAAAATTTCTTCATTTTTAATCACATTTTCCATTAATCTATTATTTTCGAATATATTGTTAGAAAAAACAAAGGGATTCAAACAAACGCTAAACAAGTAAGTAAAATGAAATATATATTTTTTAACAAATATTGCCCAATTTGGTTCACGAGTCATGTAATGTGTACAAAATAAATTGACAAATTTAGTTTGCAAAATATGTGTTGGCTACATCTAAATTAATTATTTGAAAAATAGTTTTTGAAATCGAATTTTGCTAGAAGAACATAATCCTTGATATAGCGGGTGGCATAATGGCCAAATGTCCAGCATGACTTTGAAATTTATTTCCTAAATCTTATCACACTAACTTGGTCAACAAATTTTGTAAATCAACTTTATACAACTAGATTAATTGTTGATTCACACATCAAATAGGCACTATAATATTTTATTGATTAATAAAGAAATAAAAGAAAAAGGCAGTCGCCGCCGCTGAGCAGCGCCGTAAGGCTGGGCCACTACACGTGTTATCAATCGGCGGCTCTTGCCTGCCTCCTCCAACCACACATACACTTCCCTATTTTTCTCTCTCTGTTTAGTTCCATATATTTCATTATTTCTGCCAGGTGTTACTCTACCTTCTAGCGTTTAACTCTATACGGTTTGACCAACTCCAAACGGGGTTGACCAGCCACCTGTAAAAAAATCTATAGCGGCCCGCAATAGATAATAATTAATTAATTCTTATAATTGGATTTTAATATTTGTAAGCAAGAATGGCAAAGCTTAAACCTAATAGATTTTTTTTTTCTTTTTAATTATGTTTAAATCCGTTGCCTTTTCTGTACTTTATAAAATTACTTATTTAATTAATATCCATTTCGAAATTACATTTCTACGGACGAAACTATCAAAGTTAATAAGATTGACTAACTAAGCTTTGTGTTATGTTCAAAAGTGCCTAAATAAGTCAAATCGGCGTGTTTTACATACTTGTTGCAGTCATTGAGTAGAAGAATATAAAGAGTCGATGATCAAATGATAGTTAATTCGTAATTTAAAAATAAAAATTAATATACTTTTATTCTTCCTTTCTTAAAAAATAAAGCTTAGAACTTTACTTGTTCTCATGATTTTTATCGACGAAATTGATTGATTAAAATTGTTATAGTATTAGGTCAAATCGAGAATTTGAATCTCAAATGTCAAATTTTGACACTGCTCGAAACGTAAGCAATTTATTGCCAGGTGTCCAAAAATGCGACACGTATTGATAGTTGAAGTTTGCACACGTCTTTAAAACTCAAAACAATACGATTTTTTTTTTTTTTTTGTTTCAAACTACGACAATTAAAATTCCCCAACTATATTAGTAATAATGGAAATTTAATACGTTAATTAGAAGTCAAAACCTTTTGAAATTTATAACGTTGTGCATAAATTTTGTAATGCTTAATTGGAACAACACATTGTAAGGAACAAGTTATGTGCATTAACTTCAATTTACATTTTTGACTTGCTTATTCAACAAAAACATAAATACGGACGTGAATGTGTGTAGAATAATCAACTTTTATGGAACGTCGCATTTTGATCGAAACCAACGGCGGAGAAGTAAAAATGGACTAGGTCTTGATTTACACACAATAACTCCTAAATTGTTTATTAAAGCCGTCCAGCCGACGATTACGGGAGACTCAGTGGGACCCAACTTTTTCTCACACACACTCACACACACTGCCGCAAAACTCTTCTTTTTAGGCCTCAACATATCGTTGTCTCTCTTTGGAAAACACAGCACCGCTTAAATTTCTCTCTTGGATCCTTTCTCTTGGTCATGGCTTCCACCCGTGAGGGCCACTACAGAGGAGTGAGGAAGCGCCCTTGGGGACGGTACGCGGCGGAGATTCGTGACCCGTGGAAGAAAACACGTGTTTGGTTGGGCACTTTTGACACCCCTGAGGAGGCTGCACTAGCCTACGACGGAGCCGCCAGGTCACTCCGTGGTACCAAGGCGAAGACCAACTTTCCAGCTCCGCCGCTAGGACATCCCTTGGATCTCAACCTTCCGTCTGATAATCGATGGGTCTCTCCATCAGGCACTCTCGTGCTAAATGACTTTCTCCGGACTGGGGTCGTCAAAGATGCGAGTTTCAAGGCTGGTGACAAATGCTTGTCTCCAGTAGGCAATGGAGTTCATGTAGCTTCCTCATCCGGACCACCGGTTGTGGAAGGCGACGATCCGGCTAAATATTTTGGGATTGTGAGACGTGGGTTGCCCATTGACTTGAACGAGCCTCCACCCATGTGGATGTAACTAAGTATTTAGCATTTTCCGGCGATGTTGATGATTTCAAGAACTACTTGAACTTATTAAAACATCCCTATGAGGAACTTGTATGTATATTTATCTCATCTTCAAGCTTTATCGTTATTAATTATGAAGAATTTAATCCACTCTTTTCTTGCGTAGTTATCCATTTTTGTTTACTGTTCGAATCCATCACATAATTTTTTTTTTAACTGCTATTGCTTACTCCATGCGCACGTTTGTTCATTTATGATAACTTTTTGATGACATCTGCAGTTTTTTTACCAAATAACTAGTTTTACTATTTTTACAGTCTAAGCAAAAAGATATTTACATGTGGAGTGGAGTGTGAAAACAAACATATTTACTACTGTGATAGCAAAAGGTGAGAAAGAGCAAGCGTGTGTAAGTGCAAGTGGAGACTCTTTCCATTCTCAGCTTACTACACAGTACAAGGTTTTCCCGGATTGGATTTACTTTTGCAGCGTACGAATTTGTATAAAAAGGTAAATATTTATTAGGGTTTGATTTGTTTGGATGGGTTTGAGTATATTCACGTGCCCTTCGAGTACCTCGATTTGACCCCTAAGTTTACATTTTAGAGAGAATTTAAATAATTAAATTTCTATGATACATAAATTGATATTGATCTAGATAAAATAAATGTTAAGGTTTTTAATAAAAAGTTAGATTTACCTCTCACAAGTTAAGACAAACTGAATATAAAAGTTTTGAGTGTATATTATGCTACCATTTATTAATAAAAACTACATATATGTCACATTTTTAATTCTAAGGATTTCGAGGGGTATAACTGATGTGTAATTCAATTTAAACTTGAGACTCGAAACAATAAATATATACCAAACGTTAGAGATGTTAATTTAACATATTGAGTACTTCCGCTTCTTTTTATCATCTTATTTTGAGTGTGTTTGCGTTTAATTTAATAAACTTTGTTCTTTCATTTATACTCTGATATATATTTTAAAGTTGAAGCTTTTTAATAAACGAGAAATAAATTTTAGAATTATGATTCATGCATAGTAATAGTAGAAATAATATTTATTTTCTGAAAATAATATTGAAGACGTCATGGTAGTGGGGCTAGGTTAGTGTAAGGGAATTAGCGACGCGTGGTTGATTTGCCGGCTTTTGAGTCGCTTTCTACTATTCTCTGTCTCCTCGGAATCTGTCGCCATTTTAAAATTCTTATTTTGACAAATCAATAGTACTATAAATCATAAACATAAATCTCTTATTGGATTAAAGCCAAACGAGGATTAAGTGGTTTTAGATTAATAAATGGGATTTGGATTACCAAAAATTAAAGAGGTAGATTATTTCATATAGTAGTGAAGATCTACCAAAAATAAAGATTAGTTTGAAATTTATTTTTATGCATTACTTTTCAAAAATAAAGAAAATTTTGTATTATTTATGGATCGTTTAATTATTGAAGACTCACAATAAAATGATTTATTTTATCAATTCTTGACAAAAAAATGTTTCATGAAATCAATTTTCGCTCTATATAAATACATGTGAAGTTAAGGCTAAATAAAACTCTCGAACCAAATTGGACTCGAATTGAATCAAATCGAGCGGTTCGATTCGGTTCTTAAGTTAAATACCTGAATGATTATTAGAATCGAGAACGACAATCTTTTGGTTCGATTCTCTATTTTAGACCAAGAACGGAATAACGGAATCTTTCTAATTTTTTTATATTAAATAAGCCAAATTATTTTAATTTTTTTTCTATATAAATTCTTCAATTAATTAATTGAATTTCTGTTTCATTTGTCAACTAATTAATTAGGCCCAAAATATCATTTTCATGTGTTTTCAGTCCAAGTACGACTTTGTAAGTCAAAATTTGAAGAGTTAATATTGAACATGCTATTAGTTGATTTAATATAATTTTGTTGTAAATATTAAAAAAAATTAATTATGGTACGAAATCGAGCCAAGCCAAATCGGATGGGTGACATAATTAAATTTTGATAAGAGGATTTTACTTATTAAATATTCGAAAATTTTGATTCATAATCCAATCAGAGCATGTCTAGTCCAATATGGAGCGGCCATGACATGATTATGTAGTCAAACATTTACTCTTTCAGCTTTATTTCAACTTTTTAAAGAGATGGATATCAGTAATCATTATGTGTTGAATTGGTCTTAAAATTCTAAATGTCCCAAAAAAGCTAGCAACACTGGACCTATTCATATAATTAAAGCACCCTCATTAGCAAATTCATGTTTCCAAAAGTTTCTCCATTCTAGACATCTCTTAAAACACCATATTCATGTGCTTTTGAATGATCTATTATTTTCTTATACACTCATATTTTCATTTGTTTTAAGTTCGGAAAAAAAAAAAAAAAAACAGACTGTTCTTATCGGTTATAAGACATGTTTTTTATTAAAAAAAAAAGTCATATTAGAAAGTGGCTAAAGAGCCTCAAAATAAATAATAACGTTATACAACATCACTGGTTAAGTTAAACACCAGTACATGTGGCAAGTAAATTATATTAAATAATAGATTCACTTAAATATAATGTCAAATGATTTATTTAACTCATGTTTGAGCCACGTTAAAATTTTTATTTTCATTTTTTTACTCATTTTCAATCACATATTTTTCATCACAACAATAATTTTTCCTTCTTTATCAACCACGCATTCTACATCAATTTATTATTCCAAAATACATTCTTCCAAAATAATGTGGTTCAAATACACTCTGAATTGAATTTATCAAGCGTGGTCATATAAATTGATGTTAAATAATATTATTCAAAAAAAGTACCACGATAACATAAAAAAAAAAAAGTTGGAGAATAAAATTGCAAGACTGGATAAATGTTAAAGGACTGTAACAGCATTTTCTACAATTTCAAATTCTTTTAAATTATTTAAAGATTCCACTCCTGATGAATAAAAAATTATAAGATGATATTTTGTTGATTTTCCCCTCAGAATACAGACGAGAAGTGAAAGGGAATCAAGTGGACCACTCCATTCTTTAAAATATAAGGAAAGGATAATGGAATTCTTGCAAACCCTATACAGTGACATGTGGGAAGATGATAAGAAAGGACCAAGTAGATTATTAATAAGACACGCAAGTCCCCACTTCTCAAAAAAAAAAAAACAAATGAAACGTCAGCAGTACCCGTAAACAGGTGCATCAGCCACAGAAAGTCACATATTCTTGCAGCTGCTTTGGTACCTACTCTCACCCACCTCCTGTCTCTAGGCCGGCCGTCATTTCTTTTTTAAATAGATTATTCAATTATGCATGAAAGAGAACAAACGAGAGTGAGACTAGTAAAATTTTAACAATCGTGCTGTGCTGTCAGGGAGAGTGACAGCACGCGTTAGCGTGGGTTAAGAAGAGTGTCAAATTCTTCTGCTTAATTCAATATTAATTATTTATTTATAGAAATTGTGGGTCACTTTATCTTTCGTTTTCTTCAAATACAATAAAAGATTATGAGATCTAACATATATAGTACAAATTTGCCAAAATTTCAAATGAAATTTAATTGCAAGATTTATTGTTTTGATTGGCACACAACTGATAAGTTCTCTACATATCAAATCTCAAAGACAGACCAAATTACAAGATTGCGAACTAATAATTCAATCAATGACGAACCCGATGATATCATGTTCTGAGGAACGTATTTCAACCTCCCTCACAATGATTTTTCTGACCATAGAGATAACAAAAGACACCCTCCTAACCTTCGTATCTCAATGAGCATATAATGTCTCATCTTCAATCACGTACGAGTAATGTTATTTATATCCTCATTGAGGTTGCAACCACAATTTAAGTGGCGCTAATGTGGTATTAAATGATAAGTGTAATTAAATTACTCATTTTATTTTACTTTTTTTTTGCTCCACCTAAATTGAAGTTGCAACTCAGTAGCACTACATAGCATTATTCCTCCGTTGTTTGACCTCCCCACTAAATGTGGTGTGGTTGAGTAAGTGTAGTCGAGGTCCACTTTTGACAAATTAATAATAATAATAATATAATACAATAAAAAAATCATTAATTACCCGCGTTCTAAAAAATTCGTCTCGACTCGAAACTCGAGCAAAACATCTCTTTTCACACCTAGAAGCTTTTTTTTTTTTTTCAATTCCTAAACGGTTAATTTTTTTCCTTCGTCTCTTTTGTCTTTCCTATGCAGGCTTTATTAATTTTTTTCCTTTTATTAATTTTTTTATTTGACTTTACTTTATTAATTTTTTTTTTTAAAAAAACTTTTCATTTGACTTTAATTTCAAGTTTTTAAAATATTTTATCTGTACAAAAGTTAAAGATGATTTTATCTAAATAGTTAAATAATATTTAAGTTATAAAGCCATCTACATTATGTAAATATGATTTTAAGACTCGTTATTTTGTTGCAAACTCTAAAAGCATGTATTTAGTTCTTAAAAATCTATTAAGTATGATTTGTTTAGTTGAAAATTAAAATTATGAAAAATATTCTAATTTTTGAATTTCAAAAATTAGAAAATTGTATAAATAACTAATAATAAGAATTATTAAGTAAATATAGTATTTTATAAATTTATATATTTGATATGCATTACTTTTATTATTAAACGATTAAAAATTTAAAATATTATTAAAAATAAGAAACATTTTTTTTACTCCTAACTCTTGTCTAGGCTCATTTAATATGATCAATTATTTTTACATCATACAAAAGCTGCTTTTCTAAAAAGCACGATAATATCCAACGAAACATTATATTTTCCTAGAACAGTTGGTGAAATCTAATTCCATTGAAAAAGATTCGAGATAATTGTCTTGCCGCAAAAATTGAAAAAATTAGCAAAAAGATTTAAGGGGTCAACGTGGAAGATTTTGTAAGAGCCTCAAATTTTTCGAAAAGCCACATTTGTCTGTCGGAAACAGGTGAGACCTCACTTCGGTCATATATCAAAAAAGTGTGCGGATTTGCTTTTGTAACTGTTCATCCGCTGTGTCTTGTCGTGTAAACACCGTCACTGTTATATTTGACGGCAAACACGTCTTATCAACATTGGTGCCTTGGTGGTCGGCCAATAGGGGTTCAGCATTAGCCAGTTAGCTTCCTCGCTCTTTTCAATCATTGTTTCAATTTTAACAGCGCCGTCAAATTTTCTCACGTTAAGTTATATGATTTAATTATTTTATTCCTTTCATTAGAATTAAGGAACATAAAAATTCAAACAAAAGTATCAATTTCGCAAACATTCACAGGTACTACTATAAAACAAAGTGGACTTTCACTTAAAAGTTAAGAATAAATTATAACTTAGTTACTTTTCTCAATATAAATAGAAAATGATTTACCCCTAAATTATTGAACCCCTTTTGTGTTTAACCATGTTTGAAATCTATTCTTTAAAAAAAAAAATCAAATTCGTTTGTTATTATATATTCGCCTAATAAAATAATTTAACACTTAAATTAAAAAATTTCTACTTTTTAACCATATATTTTCTAAAAAAAATATTATTATAAAATCTATTTTTTTAAAAGAAATAGGACCAAACAACTTAGCCCCTATTTAACAATCATTAAAATAATTTTTTTCTTAAATTCATTTTTAATTGCACGTTCTCACAACAATTAATCTAAATTTTTTTCCTATTTTTTAATAACACAATCTTTAAAAATTATTATTTCAAAACTTATTTTTTTTAAAAAAATATTATTTTAATGATTGTCAAACAGCAGCTTAGCACCTGTTTGATAATCGTTATTTTAAAAATATGGAGTTTTAAATTTGATTTTTTGTAAAATATATGGTTAAAAAGTAGAAAAAAATTAAGATTATGTTTACAATATTTTATTGAATAAATGCATAATTGAAAATTAATTGAAAATGAATATGGCGATTAAAGAATTTTTTTTAAATCAGAGAAAATGAGCTTAATTTCCTAGCAATTTTCCTTGATCTGGACTGGGACCTACCAAAAGCCGCAGCCGCGCTTTCACTTGCGACGCCCGCGTCTAAGTGGGGTCCATCTACTGTCTCCTAACTTTCTTTTCGGCAATCAATTTTTAAAATAAATATAAAAATTAAAATGAGCGCGGCCATGGGACACGTGATTGCGGATATTTAGGAATATATCAGTCAACACAGCTTATCCCTTGGCACAAAAATTGTAATCTCATATCATACGGTGTTGCACTGTCGGTCTCCAATCTATCATTCTACTTTGTAAGTTAGTCCTCAGTTTTTAAACAATTGCTTCAACCTTTGGTTATAGCTACAAAGGGTCTTCACTGAAAAAATTCAGTTAGGCCCACGTTAAATTATCACGCGGTCCTTTGTTAAACAAAACCTGAACTAATATTCATAATTTAATCGAGACATTTTTTCATGGAAGTAAGTGAAAGTTTAATAAAAAATTGGGTTCTTTCAATAATTGAGATACAAATGTGCAAGAAAAATGAAAGAAAGACAGACACTATGAATGCGTTAAAGACTAATAGTGCAATCTTCAAATCCCAATTCCCCACGGCATGTATATACATTAAGAAAAATTCTATTTGTACATAATATCTTACCTAATGAGTTACATAATTAACAAATGACGGCTCCCTATTGGAGGGCGCCTGGGCCCACAACTTCCCCAATAGGGGGCCGCAATTTTTCAATTATACAATTCATTAGGTAAATGGTTATGTACGTGTAGCATAACTCATACATTAAAGACTAATAATGAAATTTTCCAATTCTAATTCCCACGGCATGCTTATAAACAATGTTATAGTTGTTGTACTCGCGTACACAAAACATGTCGAATTAAAGTTATGATGAAATGGATGGATAGTTCGGCTTACAATGAATTTAATCGACGACTACTTCCATTTCAAATATCGAAGTTCTTCCCAAAAATGACACAGAGTTCAAATTAAAAACAATTGACTAGAGAAACTAAATAAGCATAAGAAATCTGTTAATAAATCCAAAACTTGTATATCACGTATAGTCTATATGATTTTGATATGCATAACCTAAAAAGCAATGACAACTCCCTAACCATAAGTATAACCACGCCAATTAATTGCCATGCCCCTACATTGAGCCCATTTATGATGGTTGGCTACAATTTCGCTTCTCACATAGTTATTCACGTTTAATTAAATACCATAATATGTTTTGATCCCGTCTTAATCAAATATGACAACCACCAGGCAATTATATAATAGAACATTTCCAAACATTTTAAGTTAGAAAATCCAAAGTTACTTTAGGGCATATTTTTCAATCTTAATAATTGCTTTTTAACGAGTTTTTATGTGCAAATTGCACCTACTTTTAATTATTTTCTTTCGAGTAAATAGAATAGAGGGTTCGCAATCTTTTTACACAAGCTGCAATCAAGTGCCCAACCTATCAAATGGAGAAATTGGCTCCTATACGATTGCTTTTTTATATTGCAGCCGAAGTTGAACAAAATCAAGAAATTTTCTTCCATCAAGATATCAATATTTGTATTGGTATGGTTTACTTCAAAATATGAGTCGTGGCAAATTGGTATGTCTGCTAAATAATTTAATTGGGATCAAACTGCTCATTCTTGTAGGTTGGAGACTCGATTGCACCTGGCAGGAAAGGTCGATGACTCCCTCTACTATTTCCAACTTTAATTTCTGCTCGTGCTTTTTTTTTTCAGTTATTATATTATTATTTTATTAATTTGAAAAAGACCTAAAGGAATAGGCAATATGTATTTGTCATGTTACGTACGTGTAACGAAATCCTGGCCCCAACGGGACTGCATTGCACCACGTGGCGCTCAATCCATTATCATTGATAAATTTCTTCATCAACAAACACACACTATGTCCGCACATACGTGGACTACACGCTCCGGCACTATACCGGAAAAAACTTCCTTCTCACAGCCGGTTCGGTCGGTTCAGACGAGTTATAAATCATATAAAAGTTTAACACAATTGTAAAATTGAGGAGAAATTTAGAAATAGTATGTGTTTTATGTAAAGCTAAGAAGATACAGAATTACAGGATTTGAAACAGATAGAGCCACCAGTTAAAGAACAACAGCCGAAAACCTATTGAATTTGCTTAGCTGCTGCAAACAAAAATATAATTAATTTCACTGGAAGCATCAATCTTCAAGTCATCTAATCGTTTTGTGTCTTTCCTTTCCATAAGTTTTCAGCAAAAACAAACATAAAACGGAAAAAGGGACCTAAGTAAACAAAAGGGGACCGTAATTAGTTATTCTCAGGTGGTGGTGGGAGGTTGAGATCAAGACGAAGACCATTGTTGGGTTTCAAGTCAACAACAGCAGATGAGTTGGATTCACTTTCGGATCCAGCGGCGCTGCCTCCTTTAAGGAAATCCACAGTCATAAGCCTGGGATCATTGATGCGGTTGACGATTTCTTGCTTTGATAAGGCGTCAAGATAGAGCATCTGGGATTGCACCGGTAAAATTCCGACGAACCTTCCGGCGAGTTGTCCTGGAATCGGTGTAGGGCGAAAGTAATGGTGGTTCTGGAATGGAAACCTTTTGGATCCACCCAAAGTGAGGTCGAAAGGAGAGGAGTCCATCACCGCCAGCGAGTTATCATGGCTGGCTGATTCGACGGTGCTGCTCTGGCTAGGACTCCGGCTCTGGATATTGTTCTTGCTTACAAAAAGATCGTTGCTTTTCTTCAGATTCTCAGCATTGATGTTCAGATCCGGAGACGGGAAGTTGGTCTTTGCCTTGGCGCCGCGGAATCGTCTAGCGGCGGTGTCGTAGGCTCTGGCAGCTTCCTCCGCCGTGTCAAAAGTACCGAGCCACACGCGACTCTTTTTCCCAGGATCCCTTATTTCCGCCGCATATCTTCCCCACGGTCTTTTCCTCACCCCACGAAAATGCACCTCTTTTATCCCACCACCCACTTTCTCTGCTGCAACCGCTTTCTCCCTCGGCGCCATCACTCCTCCTCTTTTATGTGTGTATATATTTTCACCACCTAACGGTATCACTGAATGAATGTATACATGATCAATTATCTGTTTGTAAAAGGATTATAAATTAGGGTATGGGATAGGGAAAATATAGGGGGCGGATAATGAGTAATTATATAGAGGCGAAGGTGGTGGTACAGTCTGTCAAGGTTGGTTGGCCTTGACTGATGAATGGGGAAGTGGGACTCAACAGGTTGATTTGTACAACGTATGTAAAACTTTCTTTCGGCTCGTATTGTCGTACTAAGTATATAAATGACAGTGTTATATACTTGCTCGTAAGTACTGTTTTCTTTTGTTTTCCCTTGGATCTGGATGTTTCAATTTTCGTCGCAATGGGGCTGTTAAATTTTTTCTTTTGTAAAATATATGGTACAAGTCAACGAGTGCTTTGTGCGAGCGTGTGAGATGGCGCATTTCTCGATTGCTTCCTGCTTGTGGTGTACGCTTTTGCAACCAATAAGATTTTGCCACAGTACCCTTAACGAAAGCCGGCATTCCAGCCCAAGGTTATGGTAAAACCAGACATCAGTAGCGACAAATAAAAATCCTCCACGGTTTCATTAGCTAATAATTACACGCGCTCTAAATTTTCTTATCTACAGCAACGTGTGGACCCTACTTTTTTATATTTTAATCAAATCCTAAAACAGTATAATGGCTGCAATGGCTGATTTTTCATTTTGTACGACTGATGATTGCTCCTGCTGAAATGAATCAATAATTAGAATCCAAACCAAAGGGTAAGTTTGTTAGCAGTCAATTAAGTGAAAGCGTGGTAAAATCTAAAATTAAATTGTTTGTATCTAATTGTCACTTAAAATTATATTTTATCTAATTTCCAATGAATAATCAATCAAATCGAATCTCCAATAACTTTTGTCTGCCTCTTAATATTTTCCTTGCGTATCTTTTATCAACATTAAAATAAAAATAAACATAAAATTTAATATTTAATATTTAAAACAAAGAGAAAATCAATTAAAATTATTGAGTCTGACATGTTTAATATAACATCTAAATTAGAGCTCTGTACATATTTTGTCTATTTTATTTTATTTTTTACTATGTCTGTTTGACGGAATCCTTATCATCCTATAATGAATATATTTTTTTTTTAAATATCGTCTATTTTTTAAATTATATGACAGTTTTTGTAAGCAAGTTATCCGATGCTTAAACTTCAACGACAACAAATAAATTTATACCTTTCGTTTCTATGGGATGTTTGTTTATTTCTATTCAGCTCTATTTATTAAAGATGTTCTTTACATAAAGAGATATGATTTAAGAAGCACCAATGTGACATAACACATAGTTTATGTTGAATTTTGAGATTTCACTAACGAATTGATGTATTTCATCACTAGTGCTTAACATAAGTTAAGTACCAATTCTTAACGGATCATTTTTATTTATGTACTATATTTAAATTTTAACTTAAATACTATCTAGAAGCTATAACTATCATAAAGAGGGACAAGCTATGCAAAGGACGTAGTGAAAATGATTTAAGATTGTGTTTTTTTTTTCATTAATTATTAGAAGTTAATTTAATGTATTAAGATCACGTTTGGTTCAATTAGAAATTTCAATTTAAATTAAAATTAAAATTGATAATTAATTTGAAATATACATTTTGGGGATTCACGTCTTTTCATCAATATATTTCATTAAATTTTATCATTTTAGGGATTCACGTCTTTTCATCAATATATTTCATTAAATTTTGATAAAATTTAATGAAAAAATGATTTTTTTATTAAAACCAAATATGGGTGAAGTATGTTATATCAAGCGTTATATATGGTTGTTCGATAATTATGCATTAACAAAAAGTTTTTTTTTTTTTTCTGTCCGAAGATTGGGTGGTCGGTGCTTGCGCTGCGTGGTCGGAGCTGAACCCACATGATTTGATTACAAGAGAATGACCAACTGATGTGACAAAATTAAAGTATGAATACGCTTATTCTGACCAGAATTCAAACTAGTGTTTTTCAAGGGTACCGCGGAAACGTCAGCATGATGTTTAAAACTATTTTAACATTCATTTTGGCCATGATTGACGTTTCATGATGTATAAAAAATTTGACAATTGATTTGAATAACATAAAGAATAATGATGCTTGAACATGCTCAAGAACATGCCAAAAATGGACAAACTAACTTGACAATACCTATTTGGATGTCTTTTTTTTTTAAGCTATCAACTCATGTGTCGACACGTGTTACTCCTATTTTTAACATATTACTGAGTCTGTTTGTCAGATTGTCTGCCATATTATGAAATATCAACAAAATTGTCGGTGTAGCAAAACAGAAAAAAAAATAAAAAAAATACCAACCTTCTTATGTTCTTAGTACAATCATCCATAGTTTCTGATTAGTTGACATTATAACTAAGCATAAAAACTTTTCAACATTTTTCTATGGTTTCGATCTGAAACAGATATAAAAGTTTATTTCTAAAGTGGAATCGATGATGTAGTGAAGGCCTTGTAACTTTTAAATTAGTCGTTTTGATCAAATTTGTCTTCATTGAGTGTCTACTTAACAAAAATGTTAAAAATTGAATAAAAAATGTTAAAAATTTAATTGTCCATTCACTTCGATTACTATGTTTCCGTTTCTTAAGTACAACACAACATTATGGAAATTACCATACAAAAACGAAGAACTTTAACCTTACGTGTCTCTCGGGAAGTTTGGTATTTAGTTCGTCAAGTCGAACGTTTAGTATGATACTAAATTAATTGTTTGTTTTAAATATATTAAAATTTGTTAACAACTTGAGGTTAAAGTAAGTAATTAAATTTAACTACATATTTCATAGAAATTACAATTTTTATCAACTTTTCAATTAAATATCTTATTAGCTTATACCAAAATTTGCTATAACTTTTTTTTAAAAAAAAAAAAAAAAACCTCTATCAAACAACTCGTGAATGTAGCTACGTGTTTTCACATTAAAAATTATTTACAAATGAAGAGATGTCAAATATGCTTCTTACTTCTCAAACAGATCATCCTACATCTATATATATAATTGATGAATTCGTAGATTCAATTCCTATTGGATGCACGTCAATGAGACCCTCTTACAAGTCTATTGGAATTGGCTATGTATTAATGGAATCTCATCATCCATACATAACGAATTGGTGTGGTATATCCATATCATAATAGAGTATCATCAAGCCATTTTTTTTGTTTGAAATTGTGAATAATACGAAATATGTGAGTAAAATCAATAATTAACTTTGATTTTTATTTATTTTTAATTAAAACCTGAACAGAGCTAGGTGTGAAATGGGTGGCTGCTGTTGACATTTAATTAACAAGACATTTAAACAATATTCTTAAATCCGAATAAATTCTGTCGATTTCCTGTGGATTTTTCTTTCCTCCCATTATCAAACATTAAAACAGCGACAGCACAACGCAAATGTTTTCACACCATAACGTAGAATTAAATGATTTTTGGCCCCCGGGGTAACGAGAAAAATAAAAGGAAAAGGGAAAATGAGTTCACACACTTCACATGCAAATGAAGATTTAACTTTTGATATCGATATTTTGTGGTGTGGGGTGGGGCCCATCACCCCATGTGTATTGGGTAGAGATGGCAAAAAAATTCGTCAACTCGAGCTCGGCTTGAAAAATGCCAGAGCCCGAGCCTCATTTAGGGGCGTCGGCTCGAGCCCGACTCGACCCGTGGTTTAAAAAAAAGTAAAAAATAAAAATGAAAATTTTTATTTCAGCTGCAGACAGCTCCACGCAAATGCAGGCAGCTTAATATATATAAAAAAAAACAAAAAAATTGAGCCAACTCGGCTCGACCAGCTAAGAATTGGGCCAAAAGCTCGGGTCGAGCCTATTTTTTTTGACGAGATTTACTCGGCTCGGGCCAAAAAAAGATCGGTCCAAAAGCTCGAGTTTTTTTTTTCCGGCTCAACTCGACTCGTTGACATAGCTAGTATTAGGTGAGATTTGGGATGGGATGGTACATTCTCTTAGGGGTGTTTGATACACATTATTGAAAAGAAAATACATTTTATGATATGATGTGATAGAAAATATGTCGTTAAAAAATTAGAAAAAATTTTGAATTTGCATATAATATTATTTTATTGAAAAACATGTGATTAAAAATGAGTATTAAAAGAATGAATTTTGAAAAAAATGTGAATCAAACATGAGCTTAGTGTATGATTGGTATGCGGATGGTATACTAACCATGAGATATTGTTCACGAGTTACATGTAATAGATCTTATTAAATATTATATTGAATAGAACGATAATTCATCTTATCCAACATATCGATTTAGATAAAATGTCTATTTCAAACATTTTATTCATTAATTAATGTTTCTTGTTGGGGGATTTTCTTTGTTTTGCTACTTTCAATTTCAATGTGAAGCTAAACTTTAAGGGCTAGGAAAAACATTCCTTGTAGGACACAGCCGAGAAAGGTTAAGGGTCTATTCTCTTTACCATTTTCAAATAATTTTCTATTTTCGATTTTTCAAAACAGTGAAAACGCGTTCTCTTTTCTATTTTCGAAAACGCATTTTTAAAAACAAATTAAAAATTTACAAAGAAAACTCAAAACGACAAATTTATCGTTTTGAGTGTTTCCAGTTATAATCAAGTCAAAATTTTTAAAACACGTTTTGTGTGTTTTCAAAATAATTTTTCTAAATACTAAAAAGAACACATTTTCAACAACCTCAAAATCGACACTCAATACAAAAAATCCAAAATGAATTCAAAACTCAATCACAAATAGAACAACCCCTAAGCTTCTTCTTTATGTGCAATTTGAATTTGCATTTGAATTTGAATATATCTATGTTCGGAAAACTACTATTAAAATCCAGTTAAAATCAAATTTTAATTTTATTCGTACATTCAAAATTATTATTTTTGTATTATCCACACATTTCGTGATTTTCTCACCAACATTAATCCGAGAAAGTTGCTAATTATGTTTTCTCCCGGACAGAGGCTATGTTTTGAGACTATCGATGAATCAATTGATAGGACTCCCGACTTAAGGCTTTTGCTCGATTATGGATCTCTCTCCACAACTAGTGATTTGTCTTAGACAAAAAATTGGGAAAGACTTTCAAGCAAGCTGCCTATAAAAACAAGAATGGGCCATCCCTAAAGAATTGTTGGAATTTTAATACTTGATTTTAAAACTAAACTACTATCTTCCACCAGCTTTCCTATAAAAACAAGAATGGTTTGGTTAAGTTTAGTGGATTCATAACATTGGAACAGTAGTGAAATTTCAGGTTTTCTTTCACTCCTCTACCATTGTGAATGAGTAACAAAGATAAATTATTTTATCTATCCTCAAGAATAATTGCATCAATCCTTTCGCTTTATGGAATATATGTAACAGCTTATTTTGGACCTTGTTATTCCTATTTTGAAGACTGAAATTCATTGCACACGATTCCTTCTGCTTATACAAATAATACAATTATTACTATGTGAAATGCTAAACTCATGCTTGTGGTGGTATTATTGTTTTGTTCACTCTTCGATTCACCTAAATAATCTCTGCTCGAGTACGTAATTATCACAACTTGACTAACTGCAACTGCTTGCTTATTTTTGGGCATGTAAATCCACTGTGAATTCTGGGTTTTTCAGTAATAGGCAGCTCAGTTTCGATGCGGTGGACTTGATGAAGCAAGAAGATGGCTATTTGGATTCTTTCTATCCCAGCACACGCACGCCTCCTCTAAAGAGGTAAAATTCGATGCAGTTCAAATCGTCTCGATTCATATCTAGTGAACTAAAAATGTGATATGTTGTACGATTGTTGTTGAGTAGTTGTTAAATCCAATGTAAATTGAGCGTGAAATAATAAAAATGAAAGTTGTCAAATTGTAAATTGAACCCAAATGAACGAGTTTATCTAGTGAAATTAGTTAACTAGTTAAAGAAAAGAAATATTTGTCAAAGTCGTTGAATTGATTTTTTTTTTAATGTTAAAATTTGATGAAGCCAGATAACACTGTAATTCTCTGGACATGTTCCAAGGGTCTATGAGTCTGGCTGTTTATAAATGGGGCCACATTGAGGTAGCCAAACCTGCAAAGTATTAGGTCAAAGAGGACAACTGTTGGGTGACGAGCGCAATACAAGGAATTTAAGTGAAAATCTAGCATACAAATTTGCATTATGAGGTACCTCGAGTTCGACATTTGTTTCCAAATCGACCATTGTCATCAACATTGCATCTATTAGAGTTGATTGAGGTTTCTAGTCGAGCCTTCCTTTTGTTCAAAAGAACGGACGATAATGGTTCGGCAAGTGAAGGAACTCTCCTATGAATGGTCGCCCTCTTGGCGTCTTATCAGATTCCACCATCTTAGCCTTTGTTGCAATGTTAATGGCTTCTTGAAACATTCAAATATTCTGCAATCCAATTATTTCTTGAATAGTTACCTTTAAACTATTGGTCTACCCTTCGATTTTCGAATTCTGACAGATTGTTCTACCCTGTGTATCACATAAATTCGTTGGTATAGTCCGATACTGTGTAACTACAAATACAAAAATAGTACTAAAACTTTAAAAGCAGTTTTCAAATCCTAAATATACTCGTATAGTCAAAATCCATCGTATGTCACATCGTAGCGATAAATACTACTCATCTCATCATTCTCTTTTCGAAATGGTATTATGAATCCAAATCGAAGCTCAACTATCACACTCGCACTATTGCCTCTTTTCCTTTTTGGTCCTATTCTTTTTCAATACATTCAACCATATGCTCTACATCGTTGGGTTATTGTGCATGTGTGATGTATCACCCACCAAAATTGACTAAAGTCGTGTTTATCAAATTGCAACTTTGTTAGTGGATGGCGTAAACTTATTTTTGAAATTTGGCATCTTGCTAGCCGTTCGATTGCTTTCTGGATGTTTTCAATGGTTAAATCCCCCTCGACTTGTGGCATTTCATTATTCTTAATAATCTGGCTTTAGTTTTTGAGAGAGAAAAAAAACCCTTCGCCTAGGTTTCATCTTCTAGTCTGGAAACTCTCATTTGAGACTGAGATCTTCAAATCTAATTTTGATTCTACTAGTGTTTTCCGACTGAAAATGTAAAGGGCTTGAGTGTTCTTGTGTTTTACATATCAAATTTGTATTTTGTGTGAGTTCTTGGTGGACTTGGTTGTTCGATTTGCAGTTTTTAAAATATAAATCCATTTGTGGCTAGATCTTTTGTATTCTTGCATTATTGTAAACCTTGGTTGCCGTTTTGACAATTTTTTGTGCAATCAAGCATTATCCATTTTAATGAATGCTCAACAAAGGATTAGGTATTAGAAGCAGTCATCGACCTTCTCAGCCAAAACAATTTCTTGTGTTTCTGCAAGTTTTAGTTTTTGTAATTTTTAGATTCATGTAATCGATCGATTATATTTGTATTTCTGGGCATTTAAATAACAATCTATCCCTCCGTGATTGAGTATGTGCTGATAAATGTCGTTGAAGAATCTTGAAAGCGCTAACTCTGTTTATTTTGATCCCATTAGAGTACTCGTTACTCTCTGGCTATCGGGTTTTGGTATACGGATCTGGTTGAGTTAATTCGTTTTCTCCTGTGAAGGTAATTAACTGTGATAGCACTAATCAAAATTCACAACTTATTAAATACAATCGCTATATAATACAAATAAAGAGTTCATTGGAGTATAATTCTCCCAATTAAGTTATATATTATTGCATATTCTTCCCCCATTTTAATTCTCCACAAATCAATTGCTCGACTGAATGGAATTTCAAACAGACAAATCAGTTTAAAAAAAAGTTACCATAGAAATTTTTTATTTCCTGTGTATATCAGAAAGATATCTATTATGAACTGGCTCTAGGACCTTAATGCCTTGTGCTGCTTCTACTTCTGCCCATCTTCCCGATTACGTTATGAAAAAGGGGAACACAAAGTCCATGAGGATTGTCGTGGCCCTGGAATTCATCTTGCTTGGACCGTGTAACAGATAAGTTCCCATACTGTTGGTTGAGGATTGTCTTTGGGTGGTACGAGCTTCCTATATTCCTTGGTTGAATTCCAATCAATCGGCCTAGCGACACACTCCGGTCTGGGAAGAACGATGCTGTCGACTAGAATATTACAACACCAGCAACATGTTTAGCTTATCATATGCTGTCTGAACATGAATAGTGTTGCATGTTAAATAACAAGAAAATGATTGAATTAGACATTACCTCAGTATCAAGATTGGAAGATGAGAATGAAGAGAAACTGGATGAGCGTATTGGACGAGAGGTCTCGGCCACTCTAAATCTCACGTTCATGTTTCCAAGACCAAGTGGCCATCCACTAGGGATCCCGTCTCCCTGAGGCAACCAGGATTAACTTAAAATAGTCCCTTATACCAAATATTTCATTAGTCTTGTCACATTACTAATTTCTTAACTTGAAATCCATTTTTCTTTACTCATTAAAGTCGATAACATGAACTCATCCATGCAATTATTTGACCACAAAGAGACTCTTCGAAAGATCTTTTACTTCCGCACTTAGCTGGGAAAAATGATTTATTTTTGATACTGTTTTATATTATAAATTAAAACAAATAAGGCAAGAAAATAACTACAAATCAGAAAAGGTACCAAAAAAAAATCAATCAGATTTTCGGTTGGATGATCCATTGCTTCTTACAGCCTCTACTTATAGGCTAACAACAGTATGATGGATTGCGAGATTAATGGTAAACTAAACAGTATAAATTGAATTACATTGTGGAAATTTATGAGCCATGAAAAGTTTATTCGCTTTGTTAAATCATCTTCTTCTATTCAAGAGTTATTACAGACAAGACAAGACAAGACAAGAACATGTTCTTCAAAGTGAATCTGGGAAAAGAATCACTGAAATTGAGGATAAATAAATTCGTACATACCTCCATAACCATGGTGTTGCAAGGGAGATTGATTTCTGGGAAAAAAAAGATGATCAGAGGATCATCCTAGAAAAATTAGAAGATGGAAAGAAGTCTCTTGAGCAAGTGGAACAACGAAAAGTCTCTTAGAATCACCCTATATTGACATCATGTGTACCTTGTGGTTTGTGCTTGTTTTCCTAAAATCAGAGCAGTAATGTCAGTTAAAAGCCAATGAGTTTTATATTTTATATAATCCAAAAATGCTATGTGGATTGTATGGTAATTTAGGGGTTAGGTGTTGGGTCTATTCAATAAGAAATTACTTGCAATCAAGGGCATTAATCTTGAAAAGATGTAGTTGGATGGACCTGATTGAAGAATTATTATTATTATTATTATTTTTTTTTAATTTGACTCACAAAAGTCTAATACTCAATGAAGATTAATGTAGAAATTTAAAATAGGTAGAAATTTAAGTAGGTAGTGCTAGTTCATGAATGTTATCAATGAAGATGTCATTGTTCATCATCTACCTCATTTAAGTGCTGCATCTGCATCGCTGGAATCGTACAATCATTTTCTATATATTTTTTAGTTGCTTTCCTCCCAAACCATACATGTAAATATAATAAATCATCCAATTTTCGTAATGGATTTCGGAGAATATGAAATTGTGTCTACTTTTTTTTTTTTTTTTTTCCGTACATATAATCAAAAGGTTTCCGCAAATTTTTTTTTTTTCCAATCATGCAACATGTCATTTTTTGCATTATTGTTAACATTATGTCATATGTCAACGCACCATTGAACAGTTTAAAAAAAATATTTTTTTCTTCCATAATTTTTTGAAAACAAAAGGGATGTCAAATGTGATGCAAATGAATGAATGTATATATATATATATATATATCCTAAAATCTTGTCTTTTTACACAAATTCTAAGTTTTTAAATGAAATCACATTCATTATGGGATGGATTTGGAAATCCTAATTTGACCAAAAATAGTCCGGTTTTGAAGTCCTACCGACACCCTCAACCTAAATTCCAGCCTCAAAACCCAACTCGTACTATGACTTTACAAACGTGCTAGTAAATTTGTACTTTTTTTTTTAATAATGTCTTGTAATGTATCAAATATACATTCGTAAAGATTTTAAATATCTGAAATCTTGTACAACACCTTTCGTCTAATTGTATTATGCAGCATCTTGGATCGAAAAAAGAGGAAATACTCATTTAATAGAAAGTGGTTCAATTCATCAATCAAAATTAGATGAGTTGTAGGTGAGAATGCTTCCAAAGTCGAGAGTTTGGTACGTGAGTTCAATCAATTATTTTCTTTATCACAGTTAGGATAAAAAGGAAAGTAGTCATATTTATGACCATTCGAGATGATGTAAAAATTGCCTCTTTTCTTTTCTTTTTCTTCTCTCTATTTTTTTTTTCCAAGTTTTTATAGGAAAGTGCAAAAGAAAACTTATAAGCAATTCATTCCCACCCATGTTCGGCTATCATTTATAAATGATCAAATCACTTTTAATTTATATATTTCATGAAATCCATAAGTACTACATATCTATCCACTATTCTTTTCTATTTATTTATAATTTAAATAGTTCATAAACAACTCTCAAACATGAATTAGAAGGAATATAGATTAACGACGAATAAAAAGGTTTCTTTTTTTTGATATTTATTTATTGCTAGCACTCATTTCCATGTTTAATAGATCTATGTATTCAATGGTTATTATAGAAAGGATTGGAAGAAGGGTACATTTATATTGCCACTACAAATTACATTACATTACATTACATTTTGACAAATTGCATTACATTGTAATTACATTTTATCTAACATATATTTTTGATAAATACACCACAATAATTTTACTATTATAGCCGTAGTTCAACTATATGATAATAAGAAAAACTAACATTATGATGTAAGCTGAGTCAAAAAAGAAAAGAAGATTTTGAATTCTACCCCAAACCTTAAAACGCTAATCAAGTGGTCGAAACATGCAAAATTGCAAAGTTACAACCTTTGTCGCATCCTCACCCACCTACCACTACCACGCTCGAAATGGAGTCTCTTGTCTCCATCACCACCTATTCGTATATAGGTGGTGAATCTCGTGAAATGTTTGGTTAGAAATTCAAGTTTGATATGTTGAATTTTATCAAGCTAGCGCTTGTTGAGAAAATTAGGCTGAACACTATCTTAAATATTTGGTTTGTCGTTAGTCCAACCCAATAAGGAATAGCTAGCAAGAAACCCACTGCCTACTCGATGAAGCAAACCAGGCCGAGTCTTATCTGCCCCACCCAAACCCACGAAAAATCTTGGAAGTTCCACATAATTCTGGGTCCGCCAGACTCACATCTCTACCTCTCAATTTCTCTGTCTGTCTGTCCTCGTCAAATACAAATGAACAATAATTCAAGAAAGCAAACTATTATGGGTTTGGATTACTATAAGATATAGCGGGTGGATAAGAATGCAACGGATGACGATTTGAAGAAAGCTTATAAACAACTGGCCATGAAATGTCATATCCTGACAAGAATCCAAACAACAAGAAAGAAGCAGAGGCCAAATTCAAACAGAGTTCCGAAGCCTACGAGGTACCTACCTAACCTAATAATATGGTCTATAAGAGGAGTTCTTAAGATATGAAGTTTTGATGGCTAAACCCCATTTAGTAGAGTTGCCAATTGTAAAAAAGATTAATTTTTTTGTGAGAATCCTGCAGAATTTTGTTTATTTAATTCGGTTTTATCATCCGGTGATGTATAAAATGTTATATCTACTAAAGTTGGTTTGTATTGGTCTGTATTTCTTTGAAAGATCGATCTACTTTTTACCATTTTATTGTCAAATTTGGGAATTCGGTAGCAGATACATGATCATTTCAAATTCTGTTGAATTTTTATCTTCAGTGAGCTGTATTTATCTGTCTATTGTTATCATTAGAGGTAACACATGTTAGAACAAAAAATTCAGAAATAATGGGAGAAAGAGAACAAATGTAGCAGCAAGAAACACAAAAACTGGAAATAAGACTTGGACGCATTATCGCTGTCCTCAAACTGTCAAACATATTTGCCCCCCTCTGGAATTTATTTTGATTTTGGTCTCATGAAAAATGGTATTTAGGATTGAACAACTCTCGAAAAAGAAAAATACTAAAGTACTTGTGTTTTTCTCCAAAACTTGAAGAACATTTGAAGGTTGAATATGTACATAAGAATTGGGAAAAAATTCTTTCAAAAATGAAATGAATTATGAATTCTTGTGTTCAGAAATGGAAAACTATCACCTATTTTCCCATCAATACACCATGAAAAGGCTCCAATCATTCATGAAAGTTGGGAACTTTTCATGAAAAGACGCCATTAAATCAATTCGTGAAACCAACCTAACGGCTAGTAATTTCACAAGCCATGTGCACGCATGGTAGTGAGCCATGTGAGTCATGTGTGCACATGGTTCGCCTAGTTTGGCTTCTGCCTCTGCAAAAGTGCGCATGGCCTTAATGTGAAGTGGACATCGGATTTATTTATTTTATTGTTATTGGATTCTATTAATTATGTTTTCATTTTATTGAGTTTGTCGTAGCGGGCTGGCCTAAAATCCTTTTATGCATTAGGTTTTCTTGTTTTCTTCTATTTATATGAATTGTATTGAACATTGAAGGTAGACAATAATTATGATGAATTGAGTTTGGCTTGCAACCACATTATCTTCTTTCTACCCCTTCTCTTCTTTCCCCCTTTTTCTTCACGGCTTCTTGCTCGCTTTCTTTTTCTCCTGTCTTCCTGCTTCTTCTTCCTTCTACTTCTTCTTCCCATTTATCCTGCATCAAATTTGGTATCAGAGCCAAACCTGATTTCCATCATCAATTTACATCCCAAACACTGCTAAACTGCAAAACCCAAAACTGCTAACCACCGCCAAACTGCAAAACACCAAACCAAAATCTAATAATCATCGTCCAACAACCATACACCACAATACCATCATCGCAAAACCCCCACCTGCCTACACACATACAAACCACTGTATACATTTCCTCTTCCAGTACCAGCGTCTCCATTCTCGCTGACTACTGCAACCACACCTCATCTTCCAGTTTCAATAAAATCGACCCAATCACCCCCAACAATTAAACAATTGAAATAGCCCACAAGTCCACAATACACACTCTTAATTCCACAATTCACATTCCATATATACACACCCACCAGCAGCTTCACCACCCACAAGTATCGCCTTCAGCCGAAATCAGCTACCAGCCCAACACCCGCTACACGCCGCCTCACGCAGACCAAAAAAAAAAAGGAGCCAGAACTCCCCGGCCACGCTACTTGCCGCTGCTGCCGCACGCACCCGCATCCAATTACAGCAACCGCCGTCGCGGATTTTCCATCAATAAAATCGGCGTCGCCTTTAATTCAACCCAGCTGTAGAGAATAGCCCCGATTTGGTATATCTGGGTTAGGTAATCGATTTTGTATTGGGTCTCCAATTTTAGTGCCTTTTGATTAGTTATTGGGCTTCCATTTTATTCCCATTGTAATTGCTTTCAGTTTCAAAAAAAAAAGGTGCGTTAAAAAAAAGAGTATTTTTCTAACATTTTACAGATACCTCTCTTTAACCTAACGATTTGTTCAATTACTTCAAAACAAGCTACAGTTTCTTGTATTTGGTGTTCAATTACTTGGTGCTTATTTACCTCGACGAACAACATGGGAGTTTCTATTTTATTTATCATTGATTTATATTACTGTTTATTTTAAAATCGCATTGATTACTTTCTTTGTGCTGTTGTATTCTAATTTTACTTAAAGTTCACGTGACTGAACCTCTTGACTTGTTAAATTCCCATAATTTTACCTAAACTTCACGTGATCGAATCACTTGACTTGTTCAATTTTCATTTTACCCTTTATTTTATGTAATCGAATTTTTGCCTAGTATTTGACCACTGCTTTGCAATTTTACATGTATCAGCAATATTAGCTTGCAATATTTGGATTTGCATAATCCCAAAGGTAAAAAAATGCTCAAATTATTGTTTTTCGTTGATTGCACTTCTTGTTCATTGATTTCTCTATAC